>JAMLFT010000988.1:0-34589 GCA_026544285.1 Pachyrhizus erosus | reverse complement strand
TTATTTTTTAAAATTTAAATTTTCTTTTTTAATTTTAATTTTATAAAATATTCTGTTAGTCTCTTTACATAAAAAGTAATTTCTTATATTAATTTTGGAATGTATTTTTCTTAATGAAGAGGGATTAAAAAATTTATTTTCAAACTTAAGGAAAAAAACACAAATAAATTTGGGAGAAAAAAATTACTCAAATGAGGGGAAAAAAAGTTAAGCCTTGAATTAAAATAATAAAATTACGTAATCATGGAAAATCTATTGAAGCATAAACTCATACCAACTACTGTTTGAACTCTGCGGCATCTACCTGTTGGCTGTTGTTAATCTTGGGTGGAAGAGATGTCTCTGCGTGTGGCGGCAGCAAATTTGCTGAAAAAACTTCGCTTTCCTGCTTCCCATGGCTTCCCTGCCTCGACAGTAACCACAAATGCATTTTCCGGTATGCAAAACCATGCCTAATTTTCTATAATATCACTTTTGTTGTAATTTGATGATACCCCTTACATTTTCTTTTTACTAGTCTCTTTTGGGTTTGTTTGTTTTTTCACTTGTGTATTCAACTCTTATTTTGATTGGGGTTATGCCTCTTTATTTTTGAATTTTAGACGGTGGGTTGTGTATAAATGAGTGGCATGTTCCATACAAGAAATGATTGTGAATGTTGCACTCTTATAGCACGATTATGTTAATTGCCAGGGCAAGTTTCTGGCAAATCAAAACGGGAACTTTGTTACATTGCATCTTTCTAGTTTATACTATTTCTGAAAAGGAGTTCCCTTCTTTAGTGTTCATTTTGAGTTTGGTGTTTATTGGAATTGAAAATGAAACAGAAAATTGTTACTTCAGATTTCCCACAAAACCCCTTCCACCCACTTCCTAATTTTAAGGAAAAGGCTTTTTTTCCCCTTTGACATTGAAATTTTACTTCAGAGGTTTTGCACCCATCATTGTTGACTTTGCTGCATAGGTAGATTCATGGTTGATTAATTGTGCATGGACGATTTTATTATCCTGCAAGGAAGATGATGCTTGCCTATTCTTACTCTCGTTGTTTTTATGTTATTCCAGGTAAACCCAAACTTTCCTGTTGGTACCAAACCGGTGCACATGGTTGGAGGATAAATCTTAGGGATCCCTGTCTATGGATTGTTATATCTGGACATGTAGGTATATTTTTTTAACTGACAGATAAAACTGTTGTGTTGTCATTTAATCATTTTCAAATTGTAATGATGCTATCTCTGTAATTCTGTGTTGTATTCCTATCTTTTGCTGCTAATTTTGTCGGAGAGAGCTCTTCCAAGTGAAGGTAGCTAGTAAATGAGGATCAAGGGGAAGTTTCTGATCTTTTTAAATTTTTATCCCTCAATCTTGTTTTTCCATGCCTATCATTTTTTTTTCTTTTACTGGCTTCTATTTCACATGCTTATAGAACAATGCTGCAGAAGTCTTAATCAGCTTCCTTTCCTAAATTGTTAAAGAAAATTTGTTCACCCAAAAGGTTAGGTTTCTAGATGTACACCCAAAGATAGGTTTCATCTCTAAGATGCTTCTCATTAAAGACTTAAAGCTTGAAGCATGGATAAACATGCATCCACTTCTATGTTAGCATTTAATTTAATTAAGATAGTAAGGACTGTGAGTATTGGAATCCTCTGACAACTCTTTGATACTGTATAAAGGAAAAAATCACCCAAAACTTTTAAGTTGTTAAAGCATGGAGAATGGTTTCTGATGTTTGAGTAAACAACTTGAGTGCTAATTTAACAAGAGTTTATAATGTGAGCTTATTTTGATAAGCTTCACCAGGAAGCTTAATGAAAAGCTAAAAGGGTTTAAGTCATTGTCATAAGCTTAACCTAACATTTGTTCAAGTGCTTCTTATATAGGATAAGCTCAAATAAGCACTGTAAAAGCTCTTCCAAACTCCACTTTGTCTATCTATTGCATATTCCGTACATATTATAAGAATCTATTTGCAGCCATTTTAATGCTGTTTATACTTGAGGTCATTGTTAATTCAACGCATTAGAAAGCTAGTTGCTGCATATGATCTACTATGCAAAGTAGTTACCTGTACATGGATTGACCAAACAAAGTGATTAAATTATTTTTCCAGAGCCAATCACCACTTCTTTTGATCTACACTCCCTCAATGCAACCCTCACCTTACAAGCCGATTTTGTAGGGTTGAGTTAGGTCCATAACACACAATTTATAACTTGATATCAGAGTCTATCTCAATGATCTGTGGTTGGGCCTATCGTGTCACTCGCTATCGGGCCACTAGCAGACCACCCATGAATATTTAGTTTGTCTTGTAAGCTTCACACTTGAGATGTCCCGTTCTCAACATGAGGGGTGTTGGAGATCTTACATCGACTAGTGATGAGGCCAAATTAGTGTATATAAGTGGGGGGCAATCCTCACCTTACAAGTTGGTTTTACAGGATTGAGTTAGATCCATAACCCACAATTTCAAAGATTAACATCTCTAATACGCACATTACTCTACTCAAGAGGACTTTGGGCGCACAATGCTTAGACCCACCCACCTTGTATTGAAGTTCAACTTTTATTAGAAGAATGGGTGCAACAAGGATTGAACTCTAGATCACTTGTTCATAGATTTATTGTACCTTGTTTGGAGCCAATTATCCCAAAAGCTTTAGTTGTTAAGTGAAGACACATGAATGATTTTATTTTGACATCTCTAAGACTCTAACAACAAATTTTAAGGGCATGGATCTACTTGATATGAGATTTAAATCATTTAACCTGATGAATATTTGTTGAAAACTTTATTGCATGGATAACTATTTAATTTTGTAGCACTCATTATCAATATTGAAAGTTATAAACAATATTCTTATATAATTTGAATTGACTAATCTGATTTTTGTGCAGCAATGGCATTAGGAATTAGTGCCAGCACTGTATTTGCAGAAGATGCAACAACTGAAGCATCTTCTGATAATGACCCAGGGGGTGACTTAATTGGATTAAAAAAAATTGAGGATGGCTCTGTAGTATCAAACATACATACAGCAAAATGGAGAGTCTTTACAGATAAAGCGAGAGAATTTTTTCTACAGGCATGCTGTTTGTTCCGGTTTCTTTATTATTAAGCTCTATTATACATCTCACCCTGTGCGAAAAGATTATTGTTGTTGTTGTTGTTGACTATTTATAACTTTTCCATTTTTTGCCAGGGAAAACTAGATGAAGCTGAAAAACTCTTCCTTTCTGCTATACAAGAAGCTAAAGAAGGTTTTGGCGAGAAAGATCCGCATGTTGCTTCTGCATGCAACAATCTGGTCATTTTACTTGCAGTTGATGATTGTTTCTTTCTTAATTTATTATATTTTTTATAAAGGAGTTTTATAGTAGAGAAAAAGGTGAGAATACAACTGGGGGAGGACAGGGTTACCTCCAATGTTAGGAATCCAATACAGAGACAGAAAAGATTATGACTCATGTGAGAAAAAAAGTTAGAGAATTAAAGTGTAGAAGCTGACAATATTTTCTTATTATGAAAGAATGATACAACACTTTTAAAGGGAGACCTCTCCTTTCTCACAGGGAAAACCCCCCGTCAAACTGCTAAAACTCCACATGCCCCTTATTACACTCAAAAGGTTTTATTTTTAAGCATTTCTTTAACTGCGTACTAATACCCTTCTAACAACATGCTAAGAGAAAGTCTAATTACAGTTAATGGCTTTTTCTTCCTACAGTAAACTCGTAGGGCCCTTGGCTCAGATTGTAGTTGACTTTCTTGCCTAACATCCTACTTGAAAAATCTAAAAGGGAAGAGATCAAGAGTCTTATTATTTATGTAAGCAGTAAATATTTCCTAGCTCAATACATATCAGACAGGATACTCTCCATCAAAGCAATAATCAGTGCATCTCATAAAGGCTGAAAACACAATCTTCTAAATCTTAGAAACACTACTTTACTCTGTTCCTTGCTTTCCTTTTTCAAAATGTATTTTAATCTTCTAGTTCTTTGATGTTTATTAGAGATTCCACATCAACTATTGATATGGCCAAAATAGTGTATATAAGTGGGGTAACCCTTACCTCATAAGTTAGCTTTTGAGGTTGAGTAAGACTTAAACCAAATATTGAAGTGATTGTTATTAGGCCTATTAGGCCACTCCTTATTGAACCACCCACAAATGTCTAGTCTTGTAAACTTTATGCTTGAAATGTCTAGTTTTTGGCATAAGGGGTGTGTATTGAAGATCTCATATCAACTAGTGAAATAGCCAAAATAGTACATATAAATGGGGAGTAACTCTCATCTCATAAGCTAGTTTTTGGGATTGAGTAAGACTTATATCCAAATTCTAAAAATGCCCATGGAGGATTTCTTATCCTATGTTATTTAGGAAATTCTAAGTTGTATTTTCATATTATTTTGTATTTTTCCCTTGATATTTGTTGAATTATTTCTGAAGTATTTGGATTTCTGGTAAGAAATATTGGCACATTTACAGATCTACCATAATTATGGTTTGCATGGCAAAATAGTTTATGGTATTTACATTCGATGCACAACTTGCAACGGTCAAATCTCACATAATTTGGTGCAGTCTGATTGGTTGAATTATGATTATTCGTGAAAATCTCACATAACGGTAGTATACATGTGATGAAAACTTTCAGCTTCTTGCAATGTTGCCTTTTTTTCTTTATTGTAAAGCAGTCTAATTGGTTGATTTATGATTATTCATGAAGTAAATGATTCTGATAATCATTTATTGTTTAGGCTAGTTGAGAAAGTAAATGACTTTGATAGTGCACAACTCATTTTGTTTATTATTATTTCAGGCAGAATTGTACAGGGTCAAAAAGGCATTTGAAAAAGCAGAACCATTGTATTTGGAAGCTATCAACATATTAGAGGAATCTTTTGGTCCTGATGATGTACGGTAGGGTGCAATTACTGTGCTACCATCATAAATAATGCTTCATGTACTATCAATTGTATAAGTTGAGCATCATTATTAGCAACCAAAAATGTCTATACAATAAATGAATATAATTGATGATATGATTTATAGCTTGCATCAATCAGGTTTAGTGCCCCTGAAGTAAAGGGACATAGATGATGATCTGGAGCTTGCATGGACCTGGGTCTTGAGAAGATAAAATTCTGGAAAGGAGGAATAGATAGAGATGGGAAACGTACTAGAAAGTTTCATCTTAATCTCATTGTATCAAACAAATGAAAACACTGCATTAAGCTTTGCAGAATTAGGAAACTCATCAAGATTTCGTCTGTCTGCTCTAAATATCAGGTTGCTGACATTTCCACAATACCTTTGTGGGGATCCAGCATAACATATATGTGGGATAAGTTGAATGCAAAAGATATGTATGCTCTAGCTTGAGAGAGCGTGTTGAGATATTTGGTATAATTAGGAAATATCAGGATCCTTCTTCTTTTCATTATTTCTCAGGATAGATTGATTCTAATCCCTAAATTTATGGGATTCTTTTCTCAACCTGTATATAAATATGGTATTGTTATCATGAAATAAACACATCAAGCTTTATTCTCAACTAAAGTAGGGACCAAAACCAAAATGGAGGTAAATTATTGAGTCAAACATGTACTTAAACTATATATACATGTATAGCCTTTAGTATGAAGAATTTCATTGGGCCTGGTGGCTTCAATTTGAATCTTTGATCATGCAGGGTTGGGGTTGCTGTTCACAACCTTGGGCAGTTCTACCTTGGACAGCAGAAGTTGGAAGAAGCTCGTGTTAGCTATGAGGTAATTTGTTGAGTTCAACCATCTTGATCTTGGTGACTTGTTTTTTCCCCATTATTATATAGAGGATAACTTTATTCAACTATTCTAATTAATCCCCGTTAATTTTACCCTACTCTCGTATAATTGTCTTGTACTTTCAACCATAGCAATTAAAACCCCCAAATTACCCCATTTTCAGGGACACCTCGTAATCTGGTGCTGTTGGGCATTACTTTATTGAGGAAAACACAATTGCTATTACCAACCATGCAATGTTTTTCTACACCAAATTGACAAGATCTAAGCTTCACTGTTTCTCTTATCACATGCAATGTTTTTCTATACCAAATACAACAAACTCCCCAACTGAACACATGGTCTATTCTTGTATCTTCTACTTGTGGCTAAAGAGAATCTCTTAATGGAGATAATAATGAAGGCAAATGTTAGATAAAACCCCTTAATAAGTTGGATAAAGATCCTTATTAAGTATTAAGTTTTGTAAGAAAAGGTCCTGAATAAGGGTTAAATGATCATCTAAAGAAATGAAAGCAGTCTTCCAATTTTCTAAGCTGTTGGGAATCTTTTGAATGTGGATATCTTTGACCATTTACTCATAATATTTTTGCATTATTATGTAGTGGAATCAGATTTCATCATTTTTGGATCTTGAACATTGGTTTTTTATTTGTTAATTTTTGGTCATTCCCCTTTTCCTCTCTCACACGTAATCTGTGACACTGATTTAGTTTCACATTGCAGTTAGCCTTATTCCTTTATGTTCTTTCAGTTCTAGTGACTATCTTTTCCTTTTATGTTTTGTTTTTTGACAGCGTGCTTTGAAGGTATGGACCTATTATTCTCAGGGAGAGACAGTTATTTTCCTCTGTATATGACTTCATATTTCATTCTCATATCTTGAAGTCATTTCTGTATTTGATGATTGAGGCTGTACATTGTCTTGATTTTAGTATGTGATAATGACCATTTATTCAGATAAAAAGGCGTGTTCTGGGGCATGGCCATTCAGAATGTTCAGATACAATGTATCATCTAGGAGTGGTAATTACTTGCCCTTTTACACTACTATTTTTAATTATTGTTTGTTCTGTTTGTTAAAGTAGTCTAATACTGACTTTAGAAACAAGAAATCTAGATTTTGGAAGGGTACTCTTGGGGTAAAATAAAAAACGAAGGCAGTGTTTGGTTTATTTTCAGTTGATATGCTTCTACACTAATAATTACAAAATTCCACCTGTTTTTGTTTACTATTTTCAATAATTTGCAAAGGAAATAGTGAAAGCAAAAAAATTTATTTTCACCAACATCTTGAAAACAGGAAATGATATAAAACATAGTGGCATTTTTATCACCACCAAGTGATTGAAAAATTAATGAGTTGAAGATAGAAACAGTTTTTGATAGATGGAGCATGATTCATGAGAGTCACTCACTACTGTTTTCACATAGCTTAGACATGCAACTCCACAACTGGTTCACCCCAAAAATGAGTGAAAATGTGGATAGGAGACAGTTTATTTATTTTAGAATGTAGGGGAGAAGTGCGATACAACTTTGTCATAGATATTCTTAGTACCTCCTTTTTTATTAAGCTATGGCGGAACTTTTTTGCCTTAAGCTTAACAACATATATTTTTAGGTTTGCTTTTCATTATTTTGACATAATGGTATTTCTACTCTATCCTTTGATTTCTAATTCGTGTTCTTATAATAAACTTCTACAACAAAAAACAAAAAATATGTGAATTAAGGTAATGCCCGAAGAAACACTGAAATAACAAAATTTCTTTTACATGTATTTGTTCAGTATGTGTGGTGAAGCAATGCTCCATAATAACTTGGTAGTCATTAAAAAATCTCTGACGTTTAAAAGGGTAACCTGTAATTTCTTTGGGATAGAACTATTAAATGTTTTATGTATTTGTTTTTGTCTTACATAAATGCTTGTTGCTTTTACTAGACTGTTGCTTTCTTTTGTGGTCTACCTCTCTGTCATGGCAGTCTGCAGTCTGCAGGTTGCAGTCTGTGCCACTGCTTTTCCCTGTAATCCCATAAGCTTCTTTTGAATATATATACAAGTTGAGCTGAGTGTATTTTACTCAAGCCATTATCAAAATAAACTGTCTAACTCGAACAATTTTCTTACTTTTAGTTTTAGGTCTTATTCTTACTTGGGGGTTTGGTCAGAATTGCTTTGTTGGTGACTTATTTTTCTCTTCAATGCTTCTTGGAAGTTGGAATCTTGGCTCAATAGAGGATCTTATTCTACAATATTTGTGTTCAGGTGCTGTATCTTCAAGGAAAAGAAAGGGATGCTGAGGCCCTTATTGAGGACTCTATAAGAATGCTAGAGGTATGTGGACCATCTTTTTGTAACTTAAAATTTCCCTTCACAGTGGGAGGTGGCTGGTAATTATTATTACTGTTGTTAACAATATTATTATTATTGTGCTTAAGCTAATTAGTTTACAAATGTAGGAAGGTGGTGAAGGGGAGTCATTTGTATGCATTAGAAGACTACGATACCTCTCACAGGTGGCCTTTTAACCCTTTTTCCTCCCAAATCTTTGATAAATAATGATATTCGTACTATCTATATATACATCATGTATTGTCAATGTAAAGATTTTGTGTCAACCAATTAAAATCACTCTATATATGACTTCTAAAATAATTATTACAAAAGTCAACAATGTCATTGTTGAGATATGATTGCTAATTATGATAAAATTATATTTTGTTTCCTTTATTATTTTCAGTTACCTAGTTATTAATTTTTAGATAATTAAGTCAAATCATATCATCCCTACAATTGAGGTATTCTATTATTATTTTGTATTCATAATTATCATTATAAATAAACAGTAAGGAATCTTTTTTTCTTGTGCATTCAGTTTCTATACTGGGTTAGAAGGCCACCTGGGCATGTTCTTTCCTATTGCCACCACTGTCATCTCTGGTTATCCCAATGACCACCTCTATTTGAGGTTGGAACTCTGGCATCAAGAATATTGTTTACCCACCTTTGAGATACTGTTTGGCCTCTCTTAGCCCCTTCAGTACTGTTTGACCTCTCTCTTGGTACTATTAAACTTTGTTATCATGGTAGAAACATCATCCAAAAACCCAGTTGGTTTTGTTTTTTTTTTGTGCTCCCTCTATCACCTCTGCCAAACCTCACCAAAATGTTTTGTTCGATACTGGTAATTCAAGGCGGCCCAACGAGCTTCAATTACAATTGCTTAATCTGGTAATTTTACTGTCTGCCTCTTTCATTCACTTTTTGTTAGCTCTTAGATACTGGACTCAGGTGTTTTCGATCATATAGTTGGTAATTCCTCTCATCTTCAATTTATCACAAACTCTAAGTCTATTTTATTTCTTAAATATTCGCTATTCCTTCTATCATTCCCCACTAGTCAAACACTTGCTCTCCCCTAGCACCCCCTTTTTTGTTTATCATTGATGTCCTCAACTTCAACTTGTGGAAGCATACTTTGCTGAAGAGACCAGTGCATCATATCCTAATCCAATTATTCCTCCTGTTATGGTTGACTCTGATTTACCCATCGCCATCCGCAAAGGTACTTGTACCACTCACAATCTACCTCCAATTTATAATTTCTTAAGTTATAACTGTCTTTCCCCTTCCCACTATACTTTTGTGTTTGCACTTTCTTCTTTTCTAATCTTAAAACTGTCCGAAAAGCACCTTCATATCCAAGATGGCAATAGGCGATGATTGATGAGATGCAAATTTTAGAAACTAGTTAGATGTGGACCTTTGTTTCTCCATTCCCAAAACAATCCCTTGTTGGTTGTCACTGAGTCTTTACTATTACAGTTGATCATGATGAACAAATTGATAGATTGAAGGCATGCCTTGTAGCCAAGGGCTACACTTAGATCTATGGCCTTGACTACAACGTCACCTTCTCTCTGGTTACCAAGATGACCTCTATTTGTCATCTATTGTCAATGGCTGCCATGCATCACTGACCCCTTTATTAGTTGGACATCAAGAATGCATTCCTTCATGGTGATTTAACAAATGAAGTTTATACAGAGCAACCTCCTAGGTTTGTTGCTCAGGGAGAGTAGTGGTTTTGTTTGCAAGCTACGCAAAGCACTATATGGTCTTAAAAGAGTATGAGAGCATGATTTGGTAGATTTAGTTTTGTTCCTCAAAGTTTTGGCATGACTTGTTGTGAGTCGAATATCTTTGTATTTTATAGACTTTCTTTCTTTAATCAGTACATTTATCTTGTGATGGATGTAGATGATATTGTTATAATAGGAGATGACCACATGGGTATCTGTGATCTTAAAAGTTACCTATTTCAGCATTTTCAAACGAAGGACTTGGGTTGTCTAAAGTATTTTTTTGGGAATTGAGGTAGTCCAACCAAAGACTGGTATTGTCATTTCTCAAAGAAAATATACTTTCGACACCGTGGAAGAAACTGGGATGTTAGATTGTTAGTCTATTGATACTTTCATGGATCCAACACTAAACTTGTATCAAATCAGGGGGAGCCCTTCTTAGATCCAGAAAGATATTAAAGACTGGTCAGGAAGCGGAACTATCTCTCCATGACTAGACCTGATATATCCTTTACAATTAGTGTGGTAAGTCAATTTCTTCAATTCTCCTTCTAAAAGTCATTGGGATGTTGCAATCCGAATTTTGAAGTATATTAAAGGATCTCTCAGAAAAGGATTGGTTTATGAGAACAAAAGTCATACTAATATTGTTGCATATATAGATGTGGATTGAGTTGGTTCTCCTAGTGATCATAGATCAACATCGGGTTATTGTGTTCTATTTGGTGGAAATCTCATTTTTTGGAAGAGTAAGTAGAAACTGTGGCTAGGTCCAGTGCACAGGTTGAATATCGAGCTATGTCTATTACTACATGTGAGCTGGTTTGGTTAAAACTACTCCTTAGTGAACTCAATTTTTGTACAATTGGGTCCATGGAACTTATTTGTGACGACCAAACAGCTTTACATATAGCATCTAATCCGGTCTTACATGAACGGACTAAACACGTTGAGATTGATTGCCACTTTATGCAAAAGGAAATAACTTTTGGAGAAATCGCTACCTTTTTTGTCAATTCTAATGATCAACTAGCATATTTTTACAAAGTCACTTTGAAGGCTAAGGATATCCTATATTTGTTCCAAGCTAGATGCATATGATCTATATGCTGCAACTTGAGGAGGAGTGTTGAAATATGATTCCTAATTATGATAAGATTGTATTTTGTTTCCTTCATTATTTTCAGTTATCTAGTTATTAATTTTTAGATAATTAAATCAGATTGTATCATTCCCTAATTAAGGGATTCTATCATTATTTTGTATTCATGATTTTCTCCCTGTACATTCAGTCTCTACTTAACTGTTATCATACATAACAATCTATGATTGGATGACAATATAAAAACCTTTTATACTGTTGGTGCATTAAACACATATATTAGTGGCAAGAATGAAAATTTACTTTAATATTTGTCTTGAATCAATATCATTTGCCAAGGAGGTTGAACCACACAGTGCACATAATGTTAATAGAAACTTATGAGTTAAGGTCAGTTATATTAGTTATTGGTAGAAAGTTGGAGCAATCATTTATTATCAGAAATTGTGTAATAATAGCCGTCATTAGCAGTTATGTGTTATCAAAAAGTAAGGAGCAGTTGCATATTATTAAAATGTGTGTAATGGTGTAAATAGAATGATACATGTTTTTGTCTTGTAAGTTGGACAGAGAACTAATCTCTGTAGGAGTCTTTGACCCTGGGTGACAGCAAATAGTGCTGTATTCTAAGTATTTTATCTGATTTAATAATTAATGTTCTATCAATATATAGGTGGAGAAAGGGCACCTAAAACCTATGTCACACAATTAAGTAGATTTTAGTGGTAAATAGTGTTACATATAAGTGCTTAGACACAAAACTAGATATTAGATAAATAAAGCTATTCTTGGCTCTCCACCTAACAACTTTTATCATTGGGAAGAGTTGGTTCTTGGCATTGTATTGGATGTTTTTTTACCAATTGGTAAGTAGTTTGATATTATTCACTTTCTTCGTATTTTAATTATGAATTCCAGTATAAGCCAAACTGCCAAAATGAGTTTGTGTGTTGTCCACCCCTCAAAGTGGGTCTGTTCCAACTTTGCTGTTAATTAATTTTTCATCCTAACTTTCTTAATAATATCAAGTTATTGCTATATTCTTTTAGATATATATGAAGTCACATCGAGTTGCTAAAGCTGAGATGGTTCAGAGAAAGATCCTGCATGTTATGGAATTGTCCAAGGTTCTTTTTGTGAACTTTTGTCCTATGCTTTGAATTGACTTTCTTGGCAATGGTGATTCATGCATATTTTATAAATATATATATATACTGGGTAAGTAGATTTTATTTTATTTATTTTTAAAAAGTGGTTAAGCAGAAGAAACTTGTACTTATTGAAATTATCTTCATTTGCCAGATACAATTTCTCTAAGCTGGTTTAGTTTCTTCATTTGAGTGAATTGGTGGTTGCATCTTATTTGCTACTTTTTCTGCCAATTTTAATGCCATGCCGTTGTTATGGTTTAGGGATATAGGATGGCCTAGGAAAGTTGGTTTCTTTTCCTGTTTATTATAGTCACTGCATTGATGCATTGAGCAGGCCCATAGATAGGGTGGTTGAGCACTATTATTTCTGTTCTTAAGTTTAGTTGTGATAGAATGCTGTTTCTATTCTTGCTGAAGAACAATTAAAGTCTTTAAGTTATTCTTATGTAGATTGACATTTTTATTATTAGCATATTTAATTTGTTTGATCAAATAACAGCATGGTGGCGGTGACAGATACAAGGGAGGCAGGCAGTGGCCTTGGCCCCCCTCCCTTATACTTCTCATATATATAATTTTATGTTTGGTATGTGTCAAACTTCGAAGGTTTAAGTAATTTGTAATTCTAGAAAAGAATAATCCAGAGATGGTCTTTCCCCAACCTTTTCATTTCATTTTGACATATATGGCATTAATGAAGATATTGTAAATCTTTAAATCTTAAATATACGATATTATAAGAAACTTTTCCCTTAAATTTTTCAATGATGCACATAATGGTTGACCGTTGGTTTGTTCTATAGCTCTAAGTTTGATGTTTTTAGTCTTTGAACTGACTTAGTTTAGTCTATTATTATTACAACAATGGTTAAGGCCAGCAATTAGTGTGGAATTATGCAAGCAGATGTTTGAAATTTTATGTTTCGATTTCCTTTGCCTTTATAAATTATTGAAATAGTGCTTGGAACTTTTAGTGCTTGGAGTATTTTTTTTAGAAGTCATTATTTGTTGGAAGTTAGATATTAAAATAATTATAATGGAAGAAGAAAATTTTGGCCCCCACCTTTAATAGTTTTTTGGATCCATCCCTGTAGGGTGGTAATAGATAAATGTACTCTAATTTATCAAGTTAAAAGTTGGATTTCTTACAAAACAATCATTGATTTGATAATTCATATGACGATAATTATTACTTGACAATAGTGGAAAGCGGTATGACTGGCACTAATGACGTTGATAATTTATGATGTTCCTTGGCAAGCATTTTGTAATCTTTTTCCATTTGCTACTTTCTGTTTTGTAATCTTACTCAATGAAATTATAAAATGTTGCAAGAACTGTTATGTCACAAATCTATTGTAATCGACAAAAACGCAATACATTTGGTGTACAGGGATGGAATTCCTTGGACACCATTATTGCAGCTGAATCTTTGGCTCTGACCCTGCAAGCATCTGGCAATACAAAAGATTCAAAAGAGCTTCTTGAAAGGTTATTACAATACTTAAAACCTGGAAAATTAATTTTGATTTATACAAATGAAATCCTTTTTTTCCTTGCAGATGTCTTGATGTCAGGAAGGACTTACTTCCCAATGACCATATTCAGGTATGTAGATCTCTGACAGGGATTTTGGTAGTTCCAACTTTCGATTCTATTTGTATTTCAAATCCCAAAAAATTGATTGCAAAGCTGATGTTCTGATTATCCATGGTCAGATTGGTGCAAACCTACTTCATCTAGCAAGAGTTGCAATGCTTGATTGCAGTCAAAATAAAAAGTTGGATGTTTCTAGAGCTAAAGCTGAGCTTGATATGGCAAAGAATCATTTGCATATTTCCATAAGGTTTGTATTAGTTTGACATGCATATCTCTTTCACAACTACTTTTGAATATTAAAACTCAATCAATTTATCATATGTTTGTTTCTTTTTCCAGTGGCAATTATTCTTTCTTTTTACAAT
This sequence comes from Pachyrhizus erosus, assembly GCA_026544285.1. NCBI lineage: Eukaryota > Viridiplantae > Streptophyta > Magnoliopsida > Fabales > Fabaceae > Pachyrhizus > Pachyrhizus erosus. Next base: position 20,481 of record JAMLFT010000988.1, on the reverse strand, counting down.
GCTGTTTTTTTCTGAGTTACTTCTGTGTCCGTGCCTAATGGACAGGTGGAATTTGATTTCATACATACAAAGGCACAATCTTATCATGTGCAGCATTTAGATTGGGTTGATTCACTTGCAAAAAGGATAAAACATATTTACTTAGTTCTGAAATAGAGTTTTTTATTATTCCTTTTTTAACATGATTTATATTAACAAATGTGAATGAGCATTCAATTGATAGACCATGCAGATAAAAAAAAAGACATCATTTGAAAGTGAGAAAACTGGAAGAACAATCAACACAGTGAGCCATAATGCTTAATGAGTACCAAAAAAGAATTCAGTATGCAATCTCCTTGGGCCTGCTTCGGTTAATTTTTGACTTATTGTGCTGTAACCTGATGGTCCTTGTTAAATTATATTTGCTGGGGCAAACTTTTGTGCTTTAATTTCCTCCCAATATTATAGGATTACACTAGTAATTTCTTGATTAAGAATTCTATTGTTCCTATATTTAATTTTTAATTATAAATATCATTATAATTTGAACAATCATATTTGAAGGATGATGTTTGCTTTAAGGTCTTGGCCTTTGCTTGGCTTGCCCAGCAATTACTAGCAATCTCCCGAAAGCTATCGAACATGTTATGGTCTGTAGAATGAAGCACATTTTTGATAGGCCATTTCTTGTTCCATCTCAGAATTGCACGTCAATGTTTAGAGAAGATATTGAAACAAAAGGACAAGTTAAAGAAATACAGTAAGCCTGGAGATTCTAGAAAGGAAGGTCAAGTAGCACTGGCCATATTGGTTAGTTTTACCCCCTTTTGATTATTACTCTCCTCTTGTGCATGTCTATTAAAACGGGATTGTGATTTGTACCCTTCTGTGAATAAAAATTATTTGTTTATTAAAATAGAAATGTAATTTTTACAGTTGCAATCACTCAATACATTGTCATCAGTGGAGTTAGATAAGCAAGAATTGCAGGAGATTCAGGTTCGATTACAAGCCTTGATGACAGTGCAGCTAGGTTAAATTCCCAAAGAAATGAGAAAAATTGCAAATATCATATTTCTACTTGGCTAAGTGTTAGTGTTCCTTTGCAAAGCAGGAAAGGGATATTAACCTCGAGGCTCAGGAGGCTCTTCTTCAATGCATTTCTGCCTACAAGGAGGTAAACGTTTTTATCTGAAAATTTTTCTTGGGAGATTTGCATACTCTAATTTTTCCAAAGAATTGTTCCTCATAGGTAATTAATGTAGTATTATGGAATATTACTGAGCAGCATAACTTTATTTCAAGCCAAAAAAGTTGATTTTTTTCCCTTATGAGGAGAGCATTTATTTATACTTGCTTCAAGATTTATATATATTTTTAAGCCAGATCAGAAATTAGTGAGTGCCGTAAATTATTTATGATCTCATATAGAAATAACTTCAGGATGTTTTTATCAAACAACCCCGTGTTGTAGAAATTTTACCATATGCATTAGGGAAGATCTTTAGATGGTTCCATTTGTGCTAAAATAATAGTGGAGTTATTGGATCGTAAGAGTAATCAAAATAAGAAATGACGTTTGATTATTAAATTCTTGATATTCCATTAATTCTATATTGAAAATTTGGTGATAAAATATATGATAAAAGTGCATACATGGATGATGGAGATGAAAAATTATTATTGGATATTGTGCATAATGGTAGTTTCTACAAGGGTCCAAATTATTAGGTATCATGAATGATTTGTTTCATTAATTAATATAAAATGAACGACTACATGTAGCATGTAAGGAGAAGTGTTTCATCTTCCATGCATGTCTTTCACATGGGATTTTGAAAATTTATTACAACTTCACTCTTTCTTTGCAGTTTGTATCTGAGAGATCAATTGCTGATGCCCCTGAAATAAAGAACGAGTACCTTTCATGTTTAAAGCGCGCTCAAAGTTTGGTTGGCCATAATAAACTTGAAGAACCAAGCAATCAAAACAATTTTCGATAGCTGAATGTTCAAACACCTTGACAGGATTTTTTTTATTGAGGCTGGTTGATTACTTAAAGGGAATTTTATATTGATAAAGAAATAATTTAAAAGGGAATTTTTTACTCGGAAGAAATAAATAAACCAAGCTTGAAACGAAGTCAATTGCCACTGCCCATGGCGTTAAATTGTTAAACCATGCTTAATGTGGATTAATGTATGCTAATTGATATTCTTTAATGTCACTTCAATTGTTACTAATTCCCCCTCATCTTATTCTAGAAGAAATGTTTTTTCCGGGCTGGGAAAATTGTAGTGCTAAAATTTCTCGTGATTGAGCCATAATTTTTTTACTTTAAAACATTTCCTCTTGTATATTTTTGTTCTTTTGTTTCCACCAAACAAATCTACAGGTATACTAAAAGTTTCCGTTTGGGAAAAGGAAACGACAGGCGGGAGGAGGTGTTTATGAAAATCCAAATATAAAAATAATAATGCCTTTTATGTCACCAAAGTGACATGGAGACCATGAAAGAATATGAGACTGGTATCCATTTGGTTTATAGGTAAAATTAATTAATATAAAAAGATTGTAACATTCTAATGAGGAAGTTAATTTGAACATATGTTATAATCACATTTTATGATTTAAAATTAATTTTACGATTTCCAAAAGAAAGATTATGATGATAGCATAAAGGAAGTGGTGATTGTGAACTTTTAGTAAACCACCACACTGTAGTGGGGCATATGAAAACAACACAGCTTGGAGTGGTTTCTGACTCTGAACCTGAAAGGCTCTAAACAATGTTGGAGAATAATCCTCTCTTGGTGTAGACAAGTCAGAAAAAGACATTGCCAAAAGCCAAATCAGTTTCTCAGAGGCCCCAAACTACCATATATCTCTAACCTTCTAGTAGGTCCCCCTACCCATATTTCATTTAATTATGTTATTAAATTCTGACAACACCATTGTGAACACCTAAAAAAAGTTATACATGCCATTCCTGACACGTGAAGTTCTCAACCACAACATATTGCATTTCATGGTGGAACATAAATTTTCCAAACACATTCATATTTTTCAAAAAAGAAGTGGTTTCATGTCACCAAAGTTCTTCTCTCTGAACTCTCTCGTTGAGAGAAAGAAGCCTCAAGAAACCACTGATGAATTAGCCATTGTGAAATCAGCTGCATGGGCATGGTACCAACATAGTTCAGGCTCTGAAGGAAAAGCTAAGAGTGAGTTTGATGTCACAAGATCTCAACGTGTAGCCAGGCCTTCTCGTTACAAGTTGGAAGCTATGAGAATGGCCAAGGAAGTGCCCTCAATTCATACCAATAAACCTCTTCTTGACACATATGAAGTTCAGTGCATTTCAAGGCAATTGGATAGGCTTGTTATAGAGTCTGACCACAACAAACTTGGCAATGACAACAGAAATGCAAATTATAATGATAATAGAAGGATGAAGAATAAGAAGAGGATCAGTAAAGAGGGTAATGTGGTGGGTGGCACTGTTTTGTCAGCTAAATGTGTACCTGTGGTTAATCTGACCAAATGTCTACCAAGGGCCAGCCATGCTTTGTGATCATGATCTATTTTCCATCACTAGATTTTAGTTTGGCCATTGGCATGTCTAATATCTCAAGTGCATGTACTCAATGTCACTATATAATAAATTTGTTAATAAACACATAAGAAATTTGAGTTAAGCGTATCTATCCATGTGTACGGTAATACGTTGGTTATCACAGAACCTGAATCCAAGAAACAATTAATAATGTCTTTGGTTCCATCAATGTGATTTTCCACATCTCAAATGTAATTTTAAGAAGTAATAGTTACAGTTTTCACGTCTAAAATGTATTTTTTCCTTTTTAAAAAATTTTCAGACATGCTATAATAGTTGCTTTTGCATTATTTTGTACATGATTTTGCACTGAACATGGATGCTTGATACTGAAGCAAACACGTACTATAATATGATAATTTAAGCTTTCTTATAGATTACGTATATTTTTGTGGAATATTTGGAAAATGAAAATGTTTATACAAGAATAAATAAATAAATGAAATTTAATTTCTAGGTTGATGGATAAGAATCACAGGAGTCGGTGTAATTAAATGAGTTTTGGTGAATGGTAGCTTGTCAAAGGGCCTTTTTTGGACCCAGTCATGTGATTCCTGGGACTCTTAGCCTAACCTCCCATGTAGGGCATATAAGTGCAAGTTCGCAAGATGTTTGATAATCTTTACCTCAGCACACTCGAGGTACGTAAATCAACGCAGAGTCGGATGTTTTCTTCTCTCAAAGTAAACATTATTACATTATCAATTGTTTAAGATGAAAAATGATCCTAATTTTATCACTATTAGCACAAATGTGATGGCTACTCGTACATTTCAGTTTTGACTTCTATCACCATTTACCACTCATTTCAGTAGGTTAAATTAATCAACTTCGGTTTTATAGTGACAACTTCTCTTTTAGAATACCACTTAAAATTGATCTTTTATCAATGAAACTACTGATGTTAGTGGTGAACAGTCACACATATCCACACACAAACAGAGAAAAAAAGAAGAGTTAAAAGTGGTATTCACATCATTGTTGCATCTTGGAATTGGCCATGTTCGAGTCTGATAGCTGTGCAAAAGCTAAAAGCCGTATCTTGATGGAGAATATTGAATTTTAACCAAATTATTATGGTCGGTTGGAAGTATGTGACATATTGGTACCACATAAGAGCATAGTGATGGAAAGAGATTCGATAATATATAGAGAAACTAAATATGGGGTAACAATTTGGTTGTTGCTTTATAGAAATCTGATTTGCTAAACTAGATAGTTTTGGCTTGAAGGAAAATGAATTGTTAGCTCTTATTTTTTGTCTCATTAAATTTCTTGTTATGTCGTAAGCTTATTAATTGGCACTATTAGATGCAAATTCAATTTGGGGTGGGTGTCATGAACATGTTTCCTTTGCCAATGTAGATAATTACTTATTAGGTAAGTTGAGAGAGTACGTAGGTTATTGTAGCTTATTAAGATCTAGGTTTTGCTCTAGCTATGTTATTATAGTATCTATCTAATGGCAAGGCAAGAGCAAAACATTTCCATTATAAAAAATACTAATTTGAAGTGACTCACAGAATCTTTTCATAATAAAAAATAAATATATAATCAAATTAATATATATAAATAAAAGATCATTTTTATCTTATAAGATAGTTTTGTAAAGTTGAATTAGATACCTAATATATTACATTTTGAATTAATTAAAGTTTTTTGTCATGCACAATTTTTCATTATAATAGAATTTTTATTTGCATTTTATTGACAAATATATATACACTATTACAATTTGAGAATAATATTTTAATGTTTTTTTAAAAAAGACTGCAAAAGAAAAGGTATAATGGTAAAGAATTCTTAAGGTAAAATATAGTTTTATTTTAGCTTAAGTCACCGCAATTGAGCCAGTGGTGAGGAAATTAGATAGGCTTATATGAGATCCTAATTTTAAATTTCATTACGACATAGTACAAGAAAGAAATAGATTCAGCATTAATGATAAGATGTTAATCATTGTATTAAAGGATGACTTAGCATGGTTGTTATTACGATAGCTCTAAGATGGTTGTTACAAAGTTACTATAACTACTATATAATTGATTCGAATGGAGTGTTCCTTAATAAACAAAACAAATTGTTGCAATTGAAAGGGCCAGAAACCGAAGTTAGGGTCATTTGTTAACTTTAGGTACTGAATATATATGATTAAGTGGGGACAAGATTGAATGGTTCACTAACTACCTAATATGGATGCCCAAGTTGATTTTTAAAGAAACTAAGAAAGTGCTGAGCTGTGATGCCAGAGTGGTGGTGATGGATATGCAGAAGCCACCAAGATGTATTTGCTACTTCATATGAAGGAATTCTCATTTCTCACATATCATGTCACAGCCTATGATATATTTCCAATATTCACCGTTAGTAACTTCTTACAGCTTCACTTTAATTTTGGTTAGTTGATTGATATCTTGGGTTGATTTTAATTATTACTAACAGATGTGTTGCAAGGTATCAAATCCCCTGTCTTCATTTTTAGGGTGCAATCTCTATACATATATATATTAAACAACTTCACTTAATATCAATTTATTTTAAGATAAAACATAACACGATATCAAAACTTATAATTCATCTTAATAAATCATTTTTTAAAATACAACTTATATAATAGAGAGATGTGTAGTCTTATATTGTGTGTCTCAATTCTGTAACTACAATTTATATATTTGTTAGACAACTTCATTTAATATAAAATGATTGTAAGATAAAATATAACAAAATATATCAAGAGGCCTTCGATATCTTTTTTTATTGTAAGAGGTGTTTGAGTTATTAAAGAGTGAAAAATAAAAAACAAATGTTTGAAATAGATTATGAGTAATTAAAAATTTGTCTCTAATTATTTTTTAATCAGATAATGAAATTAGTTTTTAAATAGGTAAATATTTTTTTTGATTCATTATAGACTAAAAAATTGGTTTCTAATTCCATTTAAATTAGAAATTAAAAGAGCAGTTTGTAAATTAGTTTTTAATGACTGAAAAATCAGTCTCTAAGTATAAGAGTTTTGATCATGATTAAATATTTTCAATTTTTAAATTAGTTTCTAAATTGAACTCTTCAGTAACTAAACATTTGAACCCTTAAAATTAATCTTTAATTAATATGTTTTCAATAATTAACATCATTCTTTTTTGTTTGCTAGTAAGTAGCAAGTACTGGTAATTAACATGATACTTTTAAATTCACTGGTAAAGCGTAATTATTAGGGAGCAAAATAGCAACTAGCAAGCACTGGCAACTCTTGTCTGTTGATCAGTTGGAATTAGCATCCTATTAGATTAATCTATATTTTGTTCATAAACTGAACTTGATTAAGCTTCAAATGGCTTTATTAATTTTAATAGTAAATAAAGACAAAATTCCAGAAAAGTGAAAACTGTTGTGGGCCCAAACTAATACTATTTACGGCCCTATTTAGAGGCTGATGGTGATTTGGGCTGGGGCCATATTGTCATTCTCGTTTTAGAAGCCACCAATTCACGACCCAGAAAAAGAACAATTAAAACCAATTCGGGTTTTTGTTTTTGTACTGTATTACACCTTGAAACGGCAAGCACACCTATCAAGGGAGGGAGTCAAATGTTATTTAAAGCAAATAAGGCAATAATTATTATTATTAAACTATTCAATGAATTACTATCATAATACTTTTTTATTATATTAAAGAAAATATTTAATATATCCTTAATTATTCAATTTAAATTCAAGGGTGGAGGAAAATTTGTAATAGAGGGATAAAAAGCAAATAAACTTTAGTGTGTATAAATTAAAAGAATAAAGTTTTCTATATAAAAAATTACAAGTTACCTATATACGACATTGTTTGCTTTGAGATTTTTTAACATTTTCTATTTTTACTTTGAATTACAAAAATGCTATATTGTTTTTACTTTGTTTCTTACTTTTCAAAAATTTATACAAAAATAGTATAATAATTTTTTTATTTTTTATTTTCATTTCTTGTTTTCTCTAATTTTGATACAAATAGAAAACAAAAAAAATATTTTTTTTCAATTCAAATGATTCCTAATGTATTAAAATAAATGTTAACAACACATTTTCAATACACTTTTTTAAAAATATTTTTGCAGTGGTCTGAAATTTAATAAAAAAATATATAAATTATATAAGTATCATTTTTTATTTAATGAATCTAATTTATAATTTTATAGTTTTAGTAAACTTTAATTAATAAAATTTAGGTTAAGAAACATGCTATTAAACTCGTATTTAAAATGTATTAAAGAAAGAGGGGCTGGAACTCCTATGAAAATTAGAAAATATCTAATTAATGTTTATCCAATATTCCAATTGTTAAATCAACTTATTAAAAATTGATCAAACTACCTTTACATAATCCAATTTATTTGATAATGATCCACTAGAAAATAAGCTATACTGTGAATTCAAATTAAAATATCTTTGGTGTTCGTGTATCCCATGACTTGCAATGCCCACTAAAGCAAAGTTTTTCCTTATCTCTTTTCCTTGTCTGCCTCTATTCCAACCAAGTACCAACTAAAAGCTAAAGCAAAGAAGCAGCACATAATACAAAACCATCAAAAATTCTGGAAATTCTGGAAATTCTGAAAGCAAAGCTGGCTTGCAGTAATCCACATGCACACATACATCTCAAAAGCAGTATTAGTAGTATCATCAACTTGATGAATTAATTAGTGTAAAATTACTATAATTTTAAAGTTTTGATGATAAGTATTTTAAGAGTATTGATTAAGAAATTGAAAAGATATTTTTTTTATTAAATATAATATAGAAACATGTGAATACGCACATTGCAAAATTACAACTAGACATACTAATTCGTCTCAAATATTATTGTCCCTTATAAAAAAATGCTTTGAGAAAAATGTTTTAAATTTTTATATTTTTAGTTAAATATAATTAAAGTTTATATATTTTTTTATTAATAAATTTAATCTTCAAACAAAAATATATAATTAAAGAGTTCATCATGCTGCTCAAAATTACGAGAGGCTAAATTTATATATTTTTTAAAAATTGAAAACCATATATTAATATAAAAATATAAAGGCTTAAATTAAATTTGACATTTTTTAAAGATCAAAGATTAAATTTATGAATAAAAAAAAAACTTTGATTAAAATAGTATAAAAATTAAAACCATATTTTTCTCATATACTTAAGATGTGGAAAAGAAATATTAGTATAGAAAGTGGAGGGCAAGGGTAAAGACCATTCCCAGATATGTGCATAACGAAATTCACCCTTCCTTTCCCTTTTGGTAAATCATTTAATTTTGTCCTTGGAAATTTAAAATTTGGTCCTTCTTTTTCAAGGAATTCGGCAGTGTTTCTTGTAGCCATGTGGAATATTATATGCCAACTTTGGTCATCTTTTGTTTCTTTTCAGCTGAAAATGAGAGATTCAAAGAGAGTGCCCCCATTTCCAACAGAGCCATAGCTGTAAAATAAATGCTCCAAATTGTTTTTGTAATTATTACTAGAATTTTGGGTGAGTGTGAGATAGAGATATTGCCTTGCCTTGCCTTGGAATTGAACTTTTTTTCTTCTTTTTTTTTTCTCGAGACTCACCATTTTCCTGCCCAGCTGGCTCCTATCAATAATATTCCTACTCTTACTGTTATGATTGTGACGTAACCTCCTTTCCATCTATTCTCCCTTTCAATAAACCCTTTACCTTTTTCAGTTTCAGCTATTCCTATTTTAATTTGCAATATTCACCAACAATAAAATCCCATTTGCCATATTTTATTTCTGGTTTTTAATTATTTCTATACATTCAATATTCTCCTATTTTATTTAATAAAAATATTATTTTTTTAATAAAAAACTAGTAGTAGTTTTTTAATTTGAAAGTAATTTTAACCAAATGAAAACTTTCAAGTGTTAATAATTTTAAAATTTATAACTGGGGACTATTGTATTTATTTACTCTCTAACTCATTTATGGCTATGGGCCATTCCGTGTTTGTTTCTTTTGACCCGCTACATATTATTATAACCCTTATGACTGAGATGTCCCATGGCTTCCTTCTGGCATTTATTCACAAAGATGTCTCCTTGTGTTAATTTCCAATTTCATGAAGAAAAAAAAATTAGTTGAGAAATATTTTTAGAAGAATAAAGTAAATAAATTTTTATATTAAAATTGGTTTATGCATAAATTAATTAACAAAAAAATTCCATTATTTTCTTTAAAATATGATTTTTACTTTATATATAAATCAATTATAATTTATAAAAAAAAAATAAGTTTTCATTCTTTTTTTTTTTTCTGAAAAAGCTTCTGGAAGAATTTATCGAAACCCTTAAAATTTGCTACAATATATCATTTCAAGCCTAGCTTATTTATGTTTATGCAACCCTTTAAATAATTACTCCTAACTAAAGAGGCGTTTTATTTTTTATTTTTTTATTTTTTGAGAGAATGAGGCGTTTTATTTAAAAAAATCCATTACATGCTGCCTTTTTAAAGTAAGACAAGTTTCCTCAAAAAAGAAAAAAAGGTAAGACAAGTTAATTTATGAACAGCAGTCTGAAACTGAAATAGTAAGGGGGTCCATGAAAATAAAAACATGGGCGAATAACCAACTAAGGTAGACTAAGACATTTCAAACAATATAAATGCTGTAATAGCTCTTATAATCTATTTTCAATTTTTCAGCAATATATTAGACTTAGTGTATTAAGTATAAATGCAGATTCATATGCAAAACAATTTAAGTGATGAAATGATTAAACTCATTATAGAAGGAGCTCATACTATAACTTGTATTTAAAGATGTGTCAAATAACTATTAACCAAGTGTAACTAATTCCTAATTAATAATAACTTTATAATATATCTTACTACATTTTCAACATATTACTTGAACAATTTGTCTATCGGCAGTCTATTTATATTTCTATTATTTTTTTCTTTATAATATGCTCTCATTTTCTCAAATTATTTATCTTCAATTTAAAATTCATTAATTACAAATTTATTATTATAAAATATTTTTCTCTAATAAGTTTATCCTTATTAAGAGAGTTAGAATATAGTTATAAATTCATGTACTCCATTTCATGTATTTTATCATTCCAGGTAATATGTGCACTTTAAGAAAAATATTATTTATACAAATTATTACAAAAACAATAGTTTTTCTAACAAAGATACTTTATTGAAAAGGTTAAAATGTAATTGTAAATTTATTTAAGTATTTAACTGAAATACTAACAAATAAGAATATCATTAAAAATAATTAATATTCTTATTTTTTTTTATCATGACATGCTTTAAAATAATCTAAAATACTTGTTTGACTTGTTGATGAGAGATTGAAGTTAGTCTTGAGTGTTACAAGCTGGACAAAGTTAGAGTTATTGACAAAAGATAATGGTGGTGATTACTTGTAAATTAGCATGTAAATGAGATTTTAGTGATATAATGTTAAAAGATAGTGTACATTAAAGTGAAGTTTACTGGGTATTTATAGGCGAAATGTGTAATGAGTTAAGTTTATGCATAAATATTTATAAGAGAAAAAAATAAAAGTATTTTTTTATAAATTAAAATTAAATTAAACATAATATAATTTGTAAAAAAAAATCATATAACTTTTTTAAAAAATAAATTTTAACTTGTACATAAACAAAATTTAGCTCATGAAAAATTTATTTTATTTATTTTTCTCTTAAAAGTATTTATAGATAAACTTACCTAAACAAATTCTAAATAAAATTACATATTACCTAATATAATTTATGCATTATTGTTAAAAGAGTTTCGTGTCTTTTGATAATAATGCATATTTATTCATATCATTAGTAGATAACTATAAAACATACATAATCATGTATGTATAATACTCGACTAGTCAAAATTGACATATAATGGTGTGATTAATGCATATTGAGATAGTGTATCACACCAAGCTACATTATATGAGTTGTGATTAGACTTCATTGACCATTTAATAAAAGAATTGTTACCTAAGAGATGAGTCTACACTTAAGCTAAATTAAAACTTAAATATAATATAAATTAATAAAGTGAATAATCATATGAAATTTTAACAAACTAAAATACAATTAAAAATTAATTGTTATCTCCAGTCTTTATTATAAAAGATCAAATTAAAAATGTAATTGAATTTTTTTATAAAATTTAATATAAAATATTCTCTACATTAATTTTTTTAACTAAAATGTTATTCATTAAAGTAATTTATAGATGATATGACAATGAGATAAACATGTCTCACTACTATTTACTAATCTTGTTCAAAGGATAATCTTAAAAAAATATTAATTTAAGATAAATTTAATATTTTTAACTAAATTAACTAAATTTATTAAATTTGATGAAATAGTTAATTTGATCTTATACTGCTTTTGTATTAACTTAAATGACATTTAAAAAAAATCAAATTATATGTTATTTTATAAAATCAATAAAATATTATTCTCATAAATATAAGACTGTACATGAAAAATATAATTAATTAGAGAAAAAATATATTAAAAAATTACACTATATATTTTTTAGAATCTATCATATTAATTATAATTTTTAATATATCTGTTAAAACATCAAACATCATATAAAATGATATTTAAAAAAAAATTAAAATAAATAAAAAATACCCAAAAGACATAAATTATTAGCCGGATCAATGTCTCTTCACATTCACGATAGTTATTTGGGTGATCCTTGGGGATGTTTTTGTCTTGATAAATTATTTTAATCAAAGCATTAAATACTAGGGACAATGGGCAGTTGGGAAGTGTCTTTCGATTATTAGTTAGTACCATGCAAATTTAATCTATAATAGTTGCTACACAGTACAGAAAAGTTATAGGTCCTGCATTTTAATAAATAAGTTTACATTTTGAATATAATAAAAAACAAAAATAGTTTTCTTAGAAATACTGATTAATATTTGCAAGAATTATTTATACACGATGCTATCAGAAAAAGACAGAGCTACACAAGTTCACGAGTTGTGGCGCCACTTCTAATTAGTTGCTATTAATTGTCAATTAATACTGTTACCTTCCTTACCACTTACCAAGCCTCTTTTTGTTTCTACTCTACTCCCCTCATCTAGATTCAAATTTATTACCCAAAAATGCAGTTTATCTATACTAATAAGCATCATCTGAACGGAAATTTATTAACAGTTCGATTAATTTTTTATAAATATAGATCATTGGTACGATGAATTTAAAACTCCAGATATACTAAAATAATAATAAATTTTATGTTAATGTTTTTGTTAAAAAAAATAATGTTATCTTAAATTTTTGTTTCATTATTTTTATAATAAATTACTATAACATTCTCTAAACAAATTTTAAATTACACGAATATTCTCTTATTTTTTTAACTATTACATCAATTTTCTTTATAAGAGTGTTAGTGTTATATTTAAGAATATGTCATTGTAATGTTTTTAAAAATTAAAAGGGTATAAATATAATATTTTCATACATTAAAAGATGTTAATAAAAAAAATATTGAGTATAATTCATATAAAATACATAGAATTTTATTATAATTTATTCTAGTGTTTATAGACGTGTGTTCTTGTTATATATTAATGAGACAGAAAAATTAAGTAAAAAAATTTAGATTGGTTTATCGAACTAAAAAAATAAAGAGTTGAAGCATTTTGCTCCGAGGATTAATTGTTGCACAAAGGAAAAACTTCATTGAACGTACACAAATGAAAATGATTTGATGACAAAATACAAGTTAGGTGTGTAGAGTAATAATTAATAAATAAACAAAAAAAAAATCAACCATTCATTCTATTTTTGTGGGACACGTGTGAGGATATTTTTGTGCGTGTAGGTAACACTACTGTATTTCTCTTATAATTCGTATTTAATTTCAATTTTGCTATAAAAAAATAAAAGGCTGTGCATAAGTATCACTCTAAGGACAGTTAAAGTCTAAGAAAATAGAGAAATGAGAATTAAAATACGAATGATAACGTGTTAGTTTGGTTAAAGAAAAAATGTAAATGAAAGTTAAACTTTATATAAAAATATATATTTTTTATTTTCTCTTTAATCCATATAATTATATCCTTATTCGAACTATGCACACTTTTGAAGGAATCATTGTATGAAATTAATTAGTGTATATATGTTATAGGAAATTCATATAAACGCGTATTTTTAAGTTATGTTCACAATTTAAAAATAATATATCAATTAGTTATCTTTTCTTAATTTGATTAAAACGTTGTTCACTTTATTCCTATTTCCGACTATAACACTATTTTGTTAACGACTTTAATCATACGAAAGATGGATATTGTCGGGAATTAGAAGTAGTAGTTTACGTCTTGGGCGGCGAACAAGTCCAAAGCAGTCATTACTTCGTATTAGTAAAATCTTGTTTCTTCACTTTGCTCTTTCTACAACTAATGCTTTTGTCCTCTTCTTATGAAACTCATGTCCTTTCACCTTTTTGGGTAAATCTTAATTTATAAGTATGAACAATGCTAATAAGTATCTTTGTGGTAATAGTTAAGAAACTAAAAGAAAAAAAAATATTTTTTATTAAAATATATAAAATTATATATTTTATTATTATTTTAGATTCTTGTACTGTTAAAATCACTTTTTCTGGCGGCACGGCCATTGCTTTGTGGGGAAATTAGGTTAATTAATACCAGGGCAGGAGTTAGTCAAACTTTTATTTTAGGGCTCACTTTAAAAATAAAAACAATTTAAATGTATTTCGAAAAATAATTTATTAAATAAATAGTTTATGTTGAATATTGTCTTCATAAAAAAAAGGATTAGAGATAAATTAATAAAGTAAAAAGTGATATTAAGAAAACCATTATCTTACTCATAAAAGGAATAATTATACTAACTTTTTCTTATATTAGTATGAAAATACTTTCATTTATATGCCAGTATGATAGCTAATAATCATAAAACATATATGATAGTGACCTGTAATTTCTTTAACATTAATATATGTCAATATATAAGAATAATATACAAAGTAAAAGAGATAAGTATAAGTTTTCATTTAAGAAGAATTTAGGATTAAATTCAAAGAAAAACTGTATCATTATTCTTAAATAAAGTACAAGGTTTTTTTGTATGTACATTTATATTCTCCTACAAATCTTCTAGATATTTCATAAAAAAAATATTAAATAAAAGTAAAATATATTTAATATTTTAAAACTAAAAATACTAATAATTATAACCGTGTGTGTATATATATAACCACTTTGGCTTTACTCGCAATTAGCAAGTGTCGACAACGTGAAAATGAAGAATAAAGATTGAGATGAGAGAGAGATGCACGTGCCATGAAAGAGACAGAGAGAATCAATAAAATTAATTAGATTTTTTAAAAATGAAAAAGATATATAACCCACAAATTAAGTTGTTTTAATAAAGGAAAAAAGTGAGCTTTTTTAAAGTTTTTCTTGTCTAAATTAAAACAGTAAGAAATATCAGCTTACAATAAATATATAGAAGTTAATATATACATAAAGATAATTCTTTTTTGGCCAACCTCCCATTCAAACAAATTGAATCGCGAGTGGTTAAAACTTAATTAAATACAAACATATGTCAAAAAGTTAAGAAAACTTTGCTGCTAGAAAATTGTAATCCAAATTGACACAAGTGATTAAAAATTTGATATTAATTTCTAATTTTCTTACAGGTATGAGTTTAAATCTTGTAACACTACTTTTTTTTACACGATAGATAACATTCTTTGGGAAGATAATGCTTAGAAACTAATTGAATAGTTACAAGTGAATCAAATTACTTGCAATTCAGATTTGTGCAGTAATACTAAAAAACCAATCTCTTTTGACAATCCTTACATGCCCAAGTGCCCTACCTGATAATATCAGTAGTGTCTTCCTATTTTATCACTTTTTTAAAAAAGTAATAAATAAAAGACGAGTCATATTCAATCCGTAAGACCACCACTCTATAACTGGGTGTTAAAGATGATCCTGCCTAGTTAATTTAATTTCAAGAAAGCCACCGCCATTGATAAGAGAAAAAAAATTGAATGAGACAGAAAAACAAATGTAATGGATGGGACTGTATCAACTATATTAGAGATGAGGATGATAAAAAAAACATACTATAACATTAATTTGCTTTTATTGAGCGTTATAATTACGCTTGCATTACGATGTAAACGTTATACTTGTTCGAGGGTTGCCAAATAAGGGAGTATTAGGTAAGGTAACCCGCGTTTGAGGGTTGCCAACAGTGAATCCTTTAGCATGACATTCAGAACACGCTTAGCATGGTAATCATGGTTTAGGCTAAAGAGCCACCAGATAATGATTGATAGCGTAATTCTGTAAACACATGTAAGCAACGAGTATCGAATTAGTAGCGATAATAATAGCAAAATCTAAAAATTAAAAGATACTACTCCTAACTACATCACAATAGGACTACATAATATTTGCAAAATATAGGTAATTTATAAGTTTCTAGGAGGAAATTAACATTCTCGTATACATTACATTATATCTTAAAAAACAAAGCAATGGTTCATGTATATTAATATTAATATATGTAAATAATACATATCCTCTAATTAATCCTCATCCTCGTATATACAATGGTCTCATTCATATTACATTGTACAATATTACTTATGTTCCTTCACACATCTTCCAAAAGCAGCACTCCACACGTCGATCCAAAATGATCCACGTTTTTGTGTCATCATGGCAACAGTTGTAGAACTTTCTTTTTCTTCCTCGCTCTTGGACCGTCGGATTTCAACCTTATCATCATGATCATGCTGATCACACACGTGACACGTTGATATTTTTCTTCGTACAAAAATTCCACTACACCCCCTTTAGTTCTTTTACCCCCTAATTACCTACAGCTGACACACGTGAGTTACATGCACCAACACATATCCAAGCATTCACGATTTTCTACTTAGCCAATCTGCTACAAACAGCCGTACCGAAACCCACTCTGCGATTGGCGAGATCAAACTCCACCCACAGATTTTGCTGATGAAAATTCCCAATAATGTTACTGGCCGCACCCAATTTATCAGAGCTGGCAATCCCGACGCAGTGGACCCCACCCTCCACGATAGCCAGAACCCTCTCCTTGGGAACCACTATTTCCACGCCATTCTCAAACTCAAACACCATGTCCCCTATCAGCCGTCCGATCTCAATCGCATTCCCATCAAAACACATGTCCGCAACACCACCGTACACATAATCCTTTTTCATCCTGGGCCCCACAACCCTAACTATCTCAGCCCGCACCTTATCGTAAGCCGCATTAACAAGGTAAGTAAATTCGGATCCGGAGTCAACCATGGTTTGACCCGACCCGCCAGCATCCGCAAGAAAAACCGCCGGCGAGATATTCAGTTTTTTTCCTGCGATTCTTATCCCCTGCAAGGCTACGGTGTAGGCCAGGGGATCAAGGTTCGGCATGTGTTGACTCTGAGCAAAAGATAACATTTCAATATACCGAAACCCGTTGGAATTGGGGTTGTTACCAAGGTAGAAGGACCCGGTTGGAGTATATCCGGGTCGGGTCTCGCGGGTGGGAACACAGTAGGAGAATTTAGTAATTTTGGACTGTGAAGCGAAGGAAAGGCGTCCACGATTCATTCCCAAAATACCCCTGGGGTCGGTGGACTCCGTGGCGCAACCGAGGATTAAAGGAGGGGTAAAAAGGGAACGTGAGAAAGTGAATTTTTCTCTGACGAGATTGCCCTCAGCGTAGGTACCGTCGGCGTAAAAGTAGGAGTAGTGACAGAGGCGGTTCTGGTCGCAGGTAGTGGGGAGGGTAAAATCGGGAATTCGCGGCTTGCAAACAGGGTGAGTACATGGGAGGATGGAGAAAGTGGAGGAGAGAGAAGGGTCAAACGACGCCGTTGGGGGAGGCCTTGTGGGTGCTTTTTTATGACACTGAATCCACGAGAGTTGGCTTCCGGTGTCCAACACCATAGGCTGAACCTGCGGTGGGGTCCCAATGGGAAGGTTCACTATTAAAGCCATGGAATATTTGAAAGACAACTTGTAGTTGTAAGGAGAAGAAAGTGGTGACGTGAGTCGTGTGTTGTTGTGGCGGTTTGAATTTGCAATGAGAGAGTCACGTAGCATCTTGGAGGTGATGTTGGAAGAGAGGGAGCGTGATGTGAGAGGAAAAGAGAGTGAGAATGAGGTTGAGTTAGTAGTGGTTTTGTGGTTGAGTTGTAAAGAGAGGTTTGCAGAGGAGAGAAAAAGGAAGATGAAGAGATGCATGTTGGAAAGCAGTGATGGAGCCATTATGATGTTTGTTTGTGTGTGAGTGTCGCAGGGTTGTGGGTTTAGGTTGAGTTGTATATATAGGAAAGGAAAGGAAAGGAAAGGAAAGAAAAGAGAAAGAGGCTGGGGAACAAAGAAACGCCAAAAGAAGACGCGTTTTCTTCGGTTGAGTGGGGTGGATCTTATTATTCTTTCATTTGGCAGAGAAAGACGCACACAGGCTCAGATCTATCTCATGATCCCACCCAATTAAATTTGGCTTGGGATATTTAAATTTTGGTTAGATGATTTTATAAATTCATTTATGTGAATGGGCATCTGTCCTGTGATCTCTGTCTGCTTGCCTATGCCACTTCTTTATTACGTTCCCATACTTGTCAACACACTTGTGGATATTTGTTAGTATAATTTATCATTTTTTTAATTAAGTAAATCTCTTTCTTTCAAAATTAAATAACTTTGATTGTGATCTGAAAAGAAAAAAAGAAAAAAAAAAGAAGAACAAATGTGGATGGAGCAAGTATTTATTATAATTGAAGGCTTGGAGAATGGGGTAGTAGTAAGATTTTGTTGTAAGAGTTGATTTGGGGCAAGTGGGAGTGGGATGTTGATGTTGATGTTGGTCAACTACACTTACAGCTGTTGGGAAAGGAAGAAGGTGTAAAAGGCAGCAATATCATTATACGTTTGTAGTGTAGTGTATGCAATGTAGGTGGTCAACACAAGATGAAAAAAGAAGAGCATTAAAGTGGTAACCCGCACTCCAAGATATGTATAATCGGATTGGATCCCGTTCAAACGCACCTTATTAAAAACAAATACACTTTCCGCAGTTATTATGTTAATGGTTCAATTTTTAAATCATAAATATTTGTACGGTTAACACATCTTTTTATTCACCCTGCTTTATTATTTAAAACAATCAGCGTTAAATGGATTTAATATTTCTATTATATGTATAATTTTAATAAAAATATTTTATTTTCTTAATTAATACTTTTCGGCACTGATCAATATTTATTTACATTTAATGTATTATTACCTCTAGTTTTTTTATGAAGAAACAGAGAGACATTTTTGTGTGTTAACTATAAAAAAAACATACATCAATTTTTAGATGTATTAATGGTTAATTTTTTTATATAAATTTTTTTATTAATTTTTTAATTTTTTTTATAAAAACAAATACAATTAATTCATTGCAAGTTATAATTCAAATAGTTAATGTTGTAAATTTAACAGCTGAAAAGAAATTAAGAAAAAAGATACTACATTCGTCTTACTTAAAATAATTGGTATATTTGTTAGTTCACGATCATTAACTAATACTTTTTCCATTTAGAAATAATTATACTTTTTATTTTTTTAAAATAATAGCACTTTTAATTTTTTAAGTTACTTTTTTTAATAATATCTATATATATAATTAAATTAATTAATTAATACGTGCATTAAAAAAATTTAAGTGATATAATGTATTTATTATTGATGATAGTAAAAAAATTTATAATAAAAATAATTTTATTTAACTTTATATTAATGAAATGTTTTATAATCAATTAATCATAAATATAATCGATTAACCTAACTGAGGGTTGACACTGACTAACAAAAATCAACATTAAATACAACTTAACATCACTTTTAAGATTGACGCTAAAACACTTAAATTTAATCGAGATTATTGATTTTTTTTTTATTAATACTACTCCTTCCATACTATTTTGTACGAACAAAATTTAATAAATTATGTAATATTTTATAAAACCAATGATACATTAAATTATTTTTTTATAAAATATTATTAATGAAAGTATTTAATTTTGAATAATAAATAAATAATAATAATTAATTAGATAAAAAATATTATAAAGTTATATTATATTTTTTTAAAATTCATCATATTAATTATATTTTTTAATATTTATATTAAAATTTTAAACATCATATAAAATAACATAAAAAATAAATTAAAATTATATCAAATTAAAAATTATCAATATTAATATTAGTGTCTACTTAACTGACAATAGTATTAGTGTCTTTTTGATTGACCTCAATTGATTGATTGACAGGAATCAACAAGATAAAAGATATCGCTATTATCGACAGTTTGTCTCTATTGTGGCGGCGACATAGTTATGAAAGTTTAGTAAGTTTTTTTCACTCTTGTATTTTCTCCCTTTTTCCATCCTTTTATCTCAAATAGCATGGTATAACATCACCACCACACTCTTCCTCAATACAACTTTGAATAACAATATTAGGTTTTGTTTGAAGTGATTTTTTATTTTTAGATTTTAATTTTTTAAAAATCAAACTTAATTTTAATTTTGAGTTTTTAGTTTAAGTTTTTTTTTTAGATTTTAAAAATTTGTTATAAATTAAAGATAAACAAAATAGTCAATCATTGTATTTTATCTTATTTTATTATAAAATAATTTAATATAAAAATATCAACACATATAAATAATTAAATAAAATAAGTAATCTTACTATAAATAAATAAATAATATTTTTTATAATAAAAATAAATATATTAAAACTATACAAATAATAGGAAAAATAACATAATCTCAACAATAAC
>JAMLFT010000987.1:15052-34601 GCA_026544285.1 Pachyrhizus erosus | reverse complement strand
TAAAAACTAGAAATAAGAATTTTAAAAAGCACTAATTTTTAAAATAATTTAAAAAAAATGCAAAAAAAAAAAAACTATCAAAAAAATTTGTTTACCAATCAGTTAAAGTAATTTTTTAACTAATAAAAAAGATTAGAAGTTAATTGAAATATCTTGTTAAAAATAATCTGAATGATAATATAAAATAATGTTAAATTATTAGCGTATATAGTTTTTTGTCGTATAAAACATCCATTAGATAACATGTCATGTTCTGTTAAAAAAATTAAGGATAATAAATTAATAGCGCAAGTCCTACGCATTATTAAAAAGATAATAAAAAAACATTAATTTCAAATACAGTACAATAGAGAACTTACTAAAAGGGAGAATATTATCGAGGAAGGTTCCATGGTAATTTCAAACATTAATTTCAAATACAGTACAATAGAGAACTTACTAAAACGAAGAATATTATCGAGGAAGGTTCCATGGTAATTTCAAACATTAATTTCAGGAGGCACTGACTAACTCAAGGCTAGGCATTGATGTTCCTGATAAGAAGGCTTTGATCAGTGTCATAGCTAGTTTTGGTCTATGCAAAGGAACTTCGTGCCCCGCACCCCTTACAACCACAAACGTAAGGCCAGCATATTCTTGGGTCCATCCTCCTACCTGTTTTATTTATATCACATATCAGTGCACTGGAGTGAAGTGAACTATAACAAGTGACATAACAGAAAATAAACTAAGAAACCAAGTCATCCACAAGATTGATCCAAGACTAAAGCAACTAAAATTCAAATTTTAAATGTACGAAAAAAATATTTATTATTAGTTTTATAAAACAAAATAAGGTCATATGTTTTGACAAAAATGCCATATATAAATAAAAAGATCTAATATATATCTCTCTTATTTAAAGTAAATTTTTTCTTAAAATTTATTTCAGGTCTCATTCACCGTTAGGTCGATCCTAATCATAAAATAGAAGACAAAAAATCACTCATTATAGAATCACTTACCTCCCCATCATCATACCATGCATGCCAAGGACTCACAGTAGGAAGCTTGAGAGCATTTATGCTATAGCGAGTAGATGTCACAGGTATTACTACATCTGTATTACCACTGATATAAGGAACACAAAATAAGTTTAGAAGGAAAAAGTGTTAAGAGAGAAAAAATACATTGATTAGGGAATTTCGTTATGACCTTTTATGCTTTAAAACTTAGAAGGATGTTAACATTCAAGTGTCAAAATTTAAATCCATCACGCAGGAAATGAAATTTGAAATGGTAATAAAGACGAAAGATGAAAATCTTATGCTATGAAGTAACTAAAACTACGTGTAGTAAAATATTTTAAATACCTCGAGTAATCACAAAATTTTCTACACAACTTACTAAATATTTAACTAATATAAGACAGCTTTGAGCTAGCTACGTAGTTTTATCCTTACATTCTCGGGCTAACAAAATGATAGATGCTGAAAGAAACGTTGCTTCTGAGGGGACAAAAAAAAAAAAGCGATGATGTTTGTTCCAAACAATCATATGATTGGATCTACCTTCATAATGCACCAAGCTGACACAATTACTGATTAAAACATCTGCCAAAACCATCAATATTTTTTTGCCTTCATATATTTGAGGTCTGTTAAATAGGTAGTTCTCAATATTTTTGGGGTCCATTTCACATCAATTACAACACCAACTAAAGCAATTAACACTGTGCTTGAATGAAAATAATAGACATAGGAATACATTACATTAAGGTGATCAATTGATCAGATGTCATTAAGTATTTCTTCTCTGTTATTTTTTTTTTTATATTTTTGTGTCCAAGTCTCTAATAAAAATAACAAGCATAATTCAATCAAGAGGGATAAATCTTAATATGCATTCTTTTCAGATCATAAGTAATTAGCAAACTATCTTAGGCAGCATAACACATACCAACAATTGCTTTCAAGTTCTTCCTACCTCAATTTACTTGTATGTAAGACACCAAACAAATGAGTAAGCACGTTCGTAGTCATATATAGATATTAGAAAATAAGAGTAACCTGAACACCCATATCCTCAATCCCATTTGAATAAGTTCATGATAAATATTGAGCACTGTCCTTGGAGAATCCTTCCAGTTTGTAAATACCACATCACTGAAAAGAATGAGAATAAGAGGATCCAGATCTCTGTAAATTCAGTAAAAGAAACCAAAACAGATGCAAACAGGGAGAGAAATAGAAAAGGTACAACAATATTTTATGCTGTGCCTACAATCCCTAAAGTTGCTACCAATTATCAAAATCTCCAAATGATAACGTTGCAGGGGTTCTCAAATCATTAAGGAGGGAGCAATTGAAATGAGAATAAATGAAAATGTTAAGATAAATGTGTGACCACATATGAAGGGACAAGATACAAAATGATTGTATATGAGAAGATATTGGCGTGACACTAATTGAGGAAAAGATAAAAAATCAGTTAAGGTGAGTTGGACACATACAAAGAAAACCACTGAAAGCACCAGTGAAGCAAGCAGATTGCATGGTTTTTGGTCCTATAAAAAGAGGGGGGAGGGAGACCAAGAAGAACATTAGAAGTTTTCAAGGGAGATCTCCGGGTGAATATCTCTGATGATATGATGTTTAATTGAGCCACATGGCATTGAGTGATCCATATAGCCGACCTCACCTAGTGAGATAAGACTTTTTATTGTTGTTGATTCTCAAATTGTAAAGTTAAAATGATAAGGAGTACTACAAGAAACATAGCAGGTGATAGGGAAGTGTTACGAAATGTAGTGTAGGGGTAGGGGAGTTATGCAAGAGAAATGTGGCATTGTGGCTCAAACAGAATGGACACTTAGCAGCAGGGAATTGAATATGAAGTATAGGGCTGTGGTGGAGGGAGTAAGGGACCAGTAGTGTAATTTGAGGTAAATGTAGCCATATAGGGGAGAGAGAGCATTTTTCATCTGACATTCTCAATACTGTTTCCCATCCCAGTTCACATAATACATTATTTGGAGCCTGCACCTAGTTGTTTTTCCTTCTATTTTCAATATTACTCAAAACTTATTCACATTACATATTGCAGACACAAATAGAAACTTCTCAAGTGCTTTTCTAATCATCATTACCTGCAGGTCTCCCATGTAGCAGGCTTATGATCTGGATCAACATGAAGAACATTTTGGACCTCAGGTTGATTGAAGTATACAATGGAGTGCTTTTCAGTGCAAGGATCGTACTCTGCACTGAGTCTACCAATTCTCTGTAGCATGACATAACACATCATCAATAATGATCAGCATCACAAACATGTCACAAGCACTGTATAGTATACTATAAAATTCAAAATATGTTCACACTCACCCGCTTTCTTCTCACTAGCCAACTTAACTGGCTAACATTACCATGGCACGGAGGAGTAAAGAGACTGTATGGGTCTATATTTCCAAATTCTTCATCAGCAATTTCCCAAATTTTTTCACATGAATGTGACGGGTGCTCAACTGACTGAAAATCACATAGTAGGTTCAAAAGCTTGTATGTTTGATCCGAAATCAAACCACTTGCCCACATAAACTCAAACATCCCCAATTGATCATGGAAATCGTCTGTTAGAGCATTTCCTACCTGTAGTAGAGATATATAGATTAAATTAATGATGAGAAGAAACATAAATCAAGGAATTTTTTTTATGCAAAATTAGAGGCCATACCATGAAACCTTTCAGATTTATAGCATTTTCTTTAACAGCGGAGTTGTACTTTAGAATAGCTTGGCTAAGTTGAGGAACATAATGCCCTGATACACGGGATTAATGATTGACCAATAAGTATTAGAATATTATAAAATCTATATGAAATAAACAGACCAGAATCGAAGAACTCAAACACCTACGTGTCTTCATAATACCATTTTTTTTCCATTTCTTTTCAGTATTGAAGTGTCAACTATTTCAGTTGAAGACTTATTCACTACTAGATAACAATAACTTCAAAACAAAATAAGAACAAACAAACATGAAAATCTAATGAACAGAATATCAAATACTTTTATGTTGACCAAAACTTTTATGTTGTGCAGCATTATTTACCTGCATAGCTCTCACCACTGATAAAAAAGTCACTTCTTTTATATTGAGGGAAACGCTCAAACCACTTCAATAGAAATACTAAATTGTCCTCAGCTGCACAAAAGGTTTTGTTAATTTAAATGGCACAAATTTATATATATCAACATAAGGTGAGAGCATGAGAGGAGTTAATCTTGACCATTCAATCTTACTTGATAGTTAGTATTAGATTTAAGTAAAACCGATATTAAGCATCAAAGTAAGACTCAATGGTAATATTAGCTCCTTGCTTTCGCCTAATATGTGTGTAGCTGAAACAAAGGATGCTGAACGAAAAGAGTATTACCTGTCCTCTTATCACCATTGTTCGACAGGTCAGATTTGTTATTTGAATATGAAAATCCAACCCCAACAGGAGTGTCAAGAAAAAGAAGGTTGGCAACTACAAAAAGAAAAAGTAGTTACTCATAACTGCATTCATGAAGCTTATATATTATTTATGCTTATAAAAATCAGTACATGATTACAAGCCCAAGTATGAGTCCTACTGCAGTTATTTCAACACAAACAACAAATCCTTGACAATTCTATTATACAGTGCAGCTTAAATAAATATAAGAACATGGACATACTTTAAAAAAAAAAAAAGTGAAAACTACATGTGCTATAGCTTGTAGGCACATGTAAGCAGTTTTGGTTACATCAAATAAGCATTGAAAACGTTAGATAAGCACAGCAAGGATGCCTGGAAACATGAATAAATCCGTCCCACATTGAATACAAGAAAAACCGTACATGTGTATAGAAAATTTTGGTTTCGATCAAACATGCGGTGTTGGGTTCACAAGAGGGAGAAACTTTTCACATCAAAGTAATAAATAAATTAAAGCAAATATTATTCATTTGCTCCCTATAATTACACAAATTTTAATTTTTAGTTCCTATACTTAAAAATCATTCATTTTAATCTTAATACAAGAACTTTTTGAATTTTTTTATCTTTGTTGATACAAAATGACTTTATGTAACAGTAAGAACGAAAAGAGATCCTAAAATGTTTTTGGATCTTTTCTGGTCCCTGTTCTTACAAAACAGAAAAAAT
Organism: Pachyrhizus erosus; assembly: GCA_026544285.1. NCBI lineage: Eukaryota > Viridiplantae > Streptophyta > Magnoliopsida > Fabales > Fabaceae > Pachyrhizus > Pachyrhizus erosus. The sequence continues at coordinate 29,431 of JAMLFT010000987.1, read as the reverse complement.
TAAAAGGTAAAGTTTGTATAAAAGACCTAAAAGGGATAATTGATTAAAAAAATAAAAGAAATAATTTTTAAGTGTAGTACTGAAATACAGGGACCACTAATTTTTCCTAAATTAAAAGTGAAAAGGAATGTTGGATGAGATTGTTGTAGGTTGGGTCACCTCGGTTCCAAGAATAGGGATTGAGATGAAGAGTCTTGCCGTCTGAATTTATATGAAAAGGCCCAACTTCCTCGGACTGTCCGAAAGCAATGGATGAACATCCAGGTCCTGCGGACACACCAAAAATGTTTCATCACTTCATGAAAACAGTAATAATAATAATAATAATAATAATAATAATAATAATAATAATAATAATAATAAAACATTTGGAAAACAAGTCAGATAAAAGCAAAAACGAATAGTTAGCATTGATGAAGAGTAAAGTAGAACTAGCCTCCATTGAGCCACAAAACAAGGGGTTTGGAATGAGGATTTTCAAGTGCCTCAATGAACCAGTAGAAGAGTGATCTCCCAGCTTTCTCATTGACACTGATGTAACCAGAATAGTGTGCGAAGGCGACGTTGAAAGTTTGACCAGGGAGCCTACCAACCCTGTCCCTTTGTTGTTGGAGCAATGGTTCGTCCTTGGAAAATGCTGTTGCAAATCCACTGCATAATAATAAAGTGGATATGCTTAAAATCTGAGACCACCCATATGGCGACATTTACTACTCCACACTGGATCTGCGTCGTTCTGTTACTGATCGCACCCTTCCCTTGCATTGCAATAGGATTTCATACTAAATATTAGTGGTAAAATAAAATATCTTTTTAATATTTATACTTTCACTTCCTTGATTCTTCTATAATATTAAACATTTATAAGATACGTGTTTTAATTTTTTTTTTTTTTACATATACTTTTTAGCCTATTTGATAATAAAGAAAGACTTAAACTACATATTTTATAAAATTTAAAATGTTAAATAAAAATGTTAAAAATTAAAAATAAAAATTCATAAAAATATAGAAATAAAAAATATAATTAAATAGTTCGTACCATTTCCTTGCATTGGAATAGCATATTAGACTAGTATGGTCACGGTCACGTGGTTGATTTTAAAATTATATGTATATAATTAAAATTAAAGTAGATACTGCCACACGTGCTTTTTAACTTCAAATAAAATGTGAACTATTGAAGTAAAAAATAATTATTTTTCAAGATTAAATATATGTTCTACACAAAATTTTATATTAAATATTAAACGCACGGGTCACGTTGTTGATTTTAAAATCATATGTATATGATTAAGATTAAAATAGATACTACCACACATGTTTTCTAACTTCAAATAATAATTCTAAATATATAAAAAAAAAATTAATAGTGTTAATGTAAATTATTGGATAATGTTAATATAAAAACTGAAGTAAAAAATAATTATTTTTCAGGATTAAATATATGTTCCACGCAAAATATTAATTTTACTTCAATATACATTTTACAGAAAAACTACAATTAGATTTTAATACAAGAAAGTTCATTTGTAATAGTATGTATGAAATCACTTTTAAAATAACACACTCATGTTTATTTTCCTAATATTATTTATTTATTTATCTATTATCTATATAATAAAATAGACTGAAATAAATATTAACTTTTGATCAAAATTTTAATTTTATAATAATAGTTTATCATATAATTTTTGTTAACAATTATATTTAATAATTAAATACTGAATATATTAAATAATAATATTAAATATGACATTACTACTTATGTACAATTACTTTAAATATATTTTACAAATAATAATAATTTAAAACAATGAGTTTATATATTTCACAAATAATAATAATTTAAAACAATGAGTTTATAAATACACAGTCAAAAATAAAATAATTCATAATATAATAATTAAGAATATAAATTAATAAATGAATTATTATGTATATATCTATATATATAATATACTTTATTTTTATTTTATTTATTAAAATATATTTCTTGAGTAATGATAATAATTTATATTTAATAAAAATGAAGCTTTATTTTAAAAATAGTTTTACATGTATTACATGTGTCATTGCCTGATGAATTGAGCTATTGAACCTCATTTCCAAATTTGAAAACTTTAACATATGCATTTGAAAATTACTTAAGGTTAAATCTAATCTTTGGATCATTTGAAATCAAAAAGCTTATTTTAAATTTAATCTTACATTAAATGCATCTAATGAGACATTGGAATAGATGCTTCGTTTTTCATATAATATGGAATAAGACATTTGGTGATTTGTTTTCCACAAAGCATGTAATGGAGTAATTATTTCATCTTCATTTATATCCACCTTTTTTCTAATGTCACTTTTTCTTGCTTCGTTTCCTAAAAGCGCAAATTTAATTACATGTTTTATGCTTTATCACGAATTTTTCCTCTCAAACTTTTCTTCTTAATTGATTCTTCAATTTCTAAGTCAACTACAGTATTGTGACTTTGAATTTGAAATATGTGAAGTTAAGAAGCTTAGTGTTGGTATAAATAAATAAATGTAGACATTATAAGCATCTTATGCACCTTTCCTTTGTCCATAATGTGTCCCTTCCCATTATGCATCCTTCTGCTATTTCTCGCCACCGCCTCCTCCTAATCGTCGCAACCATTATTATTGCTAATGCCACTGTTTGCTCAGGCCCAGTTAAGGTTATCAACATTAAATGGTACATTTTAATTGCACTGTGCATTGCACGCTACATGATTTATTGGAATTGTTGTTTCGTTATTTATGAAGCATGCAATGCATTGATAGTTCCATTGTCATTCTATGATATAATGCATTGTATTTGACAAAGTATTCAATGGAGTTATTGATGCTTCATTTTCTACAAAGCATGCAATTGAGCATAAATGAATTTGACATTCATTACTTTTCCAATATGATTGATGCTTAATGATGTATTGAATTTTTACCTTTGTTTTACACAACATTTAATTGAGTTTTACATGCATTTTGTTTGTGTTTTAGTATTAGGCCATTGCATTTGTAAAGATTTCCTTTCTTTTAAACTTGTCGAGATGTGTTTCATGTTTGCTCTTTCAAGTAAGTCTTTTTTGGAAGATTAGGAGAAATTTGGAAGCTTTAAAGATAGGAGGAAAAAGAAGGGTTCATGCTAAAAAAACCAATGAGGGTGTGATCAAAAGTTGAACAAATGAGTTTGAAATAATCCAAAAAGATCACAAAGGGGTTTTGACCTTGGTCACGTCCATGATTGCGACCTGCGAATTTTAAATGTTATTTTATCTAATTTTTCAAATTTGGTTTAAAACCCTTTTTGACCCACTTCTTTTAAATAGACATTTTAGACTTTATCTTTGGATTTTTCAAAAAAAAAAATTATGACAACTTAAGAAGAGAACAAAACTTTGATATGCCTTTTCTTTGGTTTGTCTTTGCTCAAGTAATTTTTATTGATTTTCTATGGCTACCTATGAGTAGTTTATTTTATTCTAGATTGAGGCTAACTCTTGACAACTATTGATGTTAATCAAGTTATTTTGATGTTTTCTTATTTCTTCCATTGGTTCTTCTCTTATTGTTGTATATGTGTGAGATGCTTAACATTTTGACATATAGGAGAGAGACTTGGGCATTAAGTCACAAAAGTAAAATTAACCCTAAGAGAATAAAACAAATTAGCAAAGAATGTAATGAATCTAATTAAACATTGCTACCAAAAAAGTAGGAGTAAATTCAATTAGATACGTTTATATATCTTGAAAGAGAGTAGAAATTACCTTAAGTTAATTTTTCTTTAAAGAGAAGTAGGAAATACATTAAAATAAAGGATTAGGTAAATAGGGAGTCTTTGAGTGAAAACTGCAATCCTAGAAGTTTTCTAAATATGAATTTTATCCATTTGAAATATTGTTTTATCTTTGTCTTTTTCTTTAATCTATTCTCTATCTTGAATTCAATTTTCTAAATATTTTTCAAACCAAAATTCAATATCTTCCCAATTATTTAATTTATATTGAATTGTGATAATCATAAAGTAAAAAATGCAATCCCTATGGAGAGAATAATAATTTATTACTAGGACGATATCATGCACTTGCAGTAACGTATCATTTAGTTTTCCATAAATAATGTAATTGAGTAATTATACATCTTTATTCTATCATAGATATAAGCATCTAGGTGAGAAGGGAAGGGTGAGTTTCATGGTGGGAAATGTAAGAAGGTTTGGAGAATGCAGAAGCAGACAAGCTCAAAAGCACAAAAATCAATGCATCCTCTTTACAACAAAGATTAAAGGTAATCACAAACAATTCCCTTTCTCTCTTTTTTCTTTCTCCATTTTTGTGTCTCATTATAGTCAAAATAGGAACAAGAATAACAAAAATATAGAAGCATGATTTTAACAATACTTCTTTCCTTCTTTGAAGTGCCAAAGCTTCTTTCTTTCCTTTCAATAATTCTTTTTTATCACTTAATTTTCCTTTCTGATTCTTCCATTTGATTTTCATGGTTATTCATATTACTCCATTTGATTTTTATGTTTCAAGGTAAAGACGTAACATTGGTAATAGTCTTTACTAGAAATTGGAAAGAACCACTCAAGGTAAAGTATGGTTTCAACAAAAATGTTTATCCTAACCTAAAACATCAAAAGGTTCTTCCTTTTCTTTCAAAAATTTTTATACAATAAGAACCTCTAAAGAGAGAACTCAAATTATGTGTCATTGCTTTATTATTTGTCTAACACTTAAGAGCTTTTCAAAAAATAAGTAACCAACTAATCTTTGTATTGAATATGTCTATATTTTTCTATTTAAAATGACTCTTATAGGTGAAGGCCTTCTTTGTTATCCTTGAAAGTGTTGCAATAAAAATTAATCTACGATATTCATTTTATGTCCTATCAATTAAAGAGGTGAGAAGAAAAGATGAATTAAGTAGTAAAAGATTACAAATTCTCAGCTTTTAATCCCTAAAAGTGACTTGAAGAAAAACAAACAAAAAACTTTCAGGAAGAAATACACAAAAACTATAATTAGGATTTAATTTCTTAAAGGTGTTGTAGTTCAAGGTGTATTTGCTCCATGGAAATTAACTAGTGCTCTTTGTGAGGTTTGTCCTTTGCTACTTGATTTTGAGTTTGATTTTTCTCATATTTTTTTACTAAGATTTTGTTTATGCTTTTCATGATGTAGTACTGGAGCAAGTTAGGTTTACATATGGTATTAATAAAAACAAGTAGAACGATGATGAGAATGAAACAAGACGGGAGAAGTGCCTTTTGATTTTATTCTGAGTCAATTTAGTCTCACACATGTTATTGTTGTCTTTAAATAACATGTATGAAATATAGAAGTGCATTTTCTACATTTAGAATATGTTTGCAATCAACACGTTAGAGGTTATAGATTTTTGCTAATTTGTTGTGGTGGAAGTCATACAATTTTAATTTTTTTATTTTTTTGTTTGACATATCTTATGTTGAATTTGTCAATAATATAGTCTTTTTCTTATAAATAAAATGACATATATGATATGGAGCATTTATCTATATATATGTAATTTTTTAGTAAACTTTTATAAAATTGCTTATTTTATGGTAGATTGTTGGGTATAAGACTTTTATATTTACAGACTAGCTTGCCAGTGTTATAGTACCAGCTACAGCTTATGATCTTACTATTCCAGGGGAAGCATGGATACCATCAATAATGGATCAGGCAACACATGATTTACTTACAAGCAGACAACTGTGCATAACACCCAGAAATCAAACAAAGAAAAAATAACAAATACAGAGCTAAAACATCTACTTGACGATTTATACAAGGTTCTACCAGGATTCTTCATTAAAACAACTTTTCCAAATCCCAGTGGTTCCCAGGGTAGAAATTAAACTTGCACATGTCTACAAAGATAGAAAATATATTCCCTATGCAGCTTTACACTGCAAGGTAGCTCCATACTTGCCCAATTTGAAATTTCAAATATGAGAATAACTATCTGGCATCACTGTCATCACCATCCACTTCTGATATGTTAAACAAGAACTTTGGAAGAGACGCGATTCTAGGAAGGTGGAGAAGCAAATCACTAAATGAGTCTTTCCTAGACATGCCTAGAGCTTGTTTGCCACCAGATGCGTCCTTTGATTCCTCCGCAGCAGGCTTGACATCTTTTCCATCATCAGGTCCCTCAACAGTACTTTCTTCAGTAAAATGTGAATTCTGCACTGTTATAGGGTCCTTTTGCAGAAGACAGCAGAGAGAATTGACCCTTGACATGAGTGATTTTTCATCAGAAGTTGCTGCAACCTGATTGTCATTAAGAAGATGTTGTGCAATGTCTTCCAGGATCTCCTTGTACTCTGATCCTCCATCAGAGAATGGTGGATTCCCAGAGGTCATTTGCTCTGACAGGCAAAGTTCAATTTGGCCAATAAAATCACTCACCGACATAGAAGGTCGAAGCCCAGGAAGTTTGATCTGATCCCCATTTCTTGGGCCCTTTGAATCAGTTTCAGAGCTTGTACTCCCTTCGATTGAAGTACAGTCCATAACTAGATGTAAAAGACAGACAAATGAAACAATCAAGCCAAAACTCACCAAATAAATCATGGGAATGACAAATACATTGAAGTAGCTTCAGATATCTAACAACCACCAAAGTATATAGACAGAATGTCTATTGAGAAAATCCGCATCATATCCCATTGGAATACAAGGGAGAAATAGACATGGAAAACCAAAGTCAAATGTTCCGTTATACTAATCAATGTGAACAGTACACAAGTACCGTGTACACAAAACAGAAGGGGACATGAACCAAGTTCTTAATGGAAATACCTGAACTGGGTGAAGGTGCATCTGGGGGGAGACTATCCAACGTTATTCCAGGAGGATCACTTTGTTCAATCTTAAATGATGATGACAAGGATGCTTGTGGTGATCCACTGTCTTGAAAACAAGACGTGGAGGATCCTTTACCACTGACTTGAAGCAGATCACAATCTTTAGGATTGTCTGGGTCCTCAAAAGCAGAAGGTTGTGTGTCAAAATGTGGTGAATCCAAAATTATCTCTGGCTGCTGGCTTAAGAAATTAAGGCGCATGTCACACTGGATAAGCTTTTCAAAATGTTTGGCCAACAGCCCTTGTGGGCATTGCAAAAAATGCAGCCTACAAAACCACAAGATCAAATTTTCAGACATCAAGGACCTAAACATATAGTAAAACCTCATTGGACTTAAAATTCAGTCAAACTTAGCCTCAACAACCCCCCCCCAAAAAAATGATGATTCTTTTCAAGTTAAAGACTGGAAATGCTTCAAAAGATACATAAGGAGCTCTCTGGAGTCAATAAAATACAATATCAAATGGCACTTCACTCCCTTGGTCATTCACTTTTTACTTCAAGCTCTTGTATATTTGCCTTCTCAATTTTCCATCAGAGATATTGAATGGTTATTTTGAAATGCTATTATTCTCAAAACCATCATCAAACTTTCAATAGTTAACAGCTGAGCCCACATCCATATATCAGAGGAAAACAGTGGACGAATATACCTATGTTTGCTAGCCTGTCCATCAGTAAAATCTGCTGTTGCCTGCCATAATGTATGCTTTCTAGGCTGAGGATTAGTCTCCCTGAAGTAAAGGGGCTGTCTAACAAGCTGCAACACAGAAATTAAAAGAAAATTATACCCCAAACTCTAACGCATACATAGACCTATGCATCTTCAAGAACTATTCAATAGAAACATATATAGAGAATTAAATTACCGCAACAGTCAACGTGCTAGGCCCATTATCAGGACAATGTGCCTTTAGTGCCATGATATCTGACCATTGAATTTCTATTTTACTCTTTAGACCACCCTCAAGAACTTCCCAAACAAGCTTATGTTTGGCGAAGTAACACTTTGCCACCAAATCACCCTCGTATCTTGATTTATACTGCCAGAAAGAGAACCTTCAGCTAATAAAAGACGATCAAGGAAAACACATTTCCTACACTTAGCAGCACACAAAGTATCGCAATTCTCAAATAGAGAAACGGTAGGAACACTCCCTGTCACACTCTTTTGACCGCATTCTCTTTTATTGATCGAAATTTATTGAAAACTACAAAATCAGATAGAGCGTGTTTAAAAGAGTGTGCTAGAGGGTAGGTTCCTAGCGTTTCTCTTCTCAAATATACCTCCCAGGAACCAATCCTCAGCAGAGAAGCCGGGAAGTTCGAAGCTTTAAGCTTGTCAGTGGCACCGGACACTGCAGCACTCTTGCTCTCCCTTTTGGAGCTCGAATTTTCGCTTTGCTGCGCACTTCCTTGGGAAAGTTTCATCTGAATCAAATCCAACAGGGAAGGGCTCTTCCTGAGGCGCAAGCCCAAAGGGCTCGGCTCGTCGAGTATGTTCAGATGGGAAGGAGAACTGACAGAGGCATCATTGGAAGCGCTCCATTGCTAAATCGTTGCAAGCACAGAACAAGTAAAAAATAAAATAAAATAAAACAAAGCGCAATGCAGTATAAAGAAATCAATCGTTGAACGCAATTTAGTTAGGTCACTCAAGGACTACCCAAAAACGCGATCTAGCGATTGAAAGGAAATACCTGAGATTGAGACAAAGGAGAGGAAGAGGGAGAGGGTTTGCAGCGTTTGTTGAGGGGGCCATGCTCTTCTTCGAGTGGGTCCTCGACGATCTCTAACTTCAAGGGGTTGTTGGTGTCGCCGCACGACGCCATTTCGGGTTTCCAGGAATTCTTCATCAGCTGAACCATCAACGGAAATGAATTCGAATCCAAGACGGAGAAGGTGTTGGAGATTCCAGAAACCCTAATAACAAAAGAAAGGAAGAGTAGCGATGGATGATGGATGATGAATGATGGATGATGGATGATGGATGATGGATGGATGGGATGGGCTGGGCTTGGCTTCCAAATGGTTGTTCTTTTAGGGAGAATAAGGGAGACTAAGTCCACGTGTGACCACTTCTCTTCGAATAATTTATGAGCATTACTTTGAAACAGGTTGTCCAGAACCTGATTTAAGACTTTCCCTTATATCAATCAATTATATTTTGACATGTGGCTAAACTTGCCATGTCAGATTATATAATATATTTTTTTTTATTTTTACATTTAAAACACAAGAACTATTTTGCAAAGTACTTCTTATTTTTTATTTTTCAATCCTTCAGTTATGTATGTTTACAAATTAATCCTATTATTCTATTTTTGTACTCCTCAATAACAAACTTTATCATCCTTCTCATACCACCCTGCCTATAGACGTTCTAACTGCAATACACTGTGCCTCCCACACCTCTGAGACAATCACCGTGAACATATACGTGCGTCCAAGTCCTCGATTGATCGTTGCAGTCACAACTATGCATCCGCTTGACCTCGCACCCTCACAATAAGTATGTTTTTCTGTTATCTATTTCTAAATTTGGGTCGCGAGTATGGATATGCCTTAGGATTCTTTTGTACAAATATGATTATATGATTGATCACCACGCTTTTGACCTTTTTTATGGTTCGTTAAAGCAATTAATTTTTCCAAGATCCCTGAATTTGTTACGAGAAGCTGTCTCTTTTCTCATTTGTATTCTAACAACCTCAAATGAATTGTACTGTTCATAAGTGGACATTATTTTTGCATAATAGTTTAAGAATATTTGTGATTTCAGCTTTTCAAAATGGCTACCAGAGGATTGAGAAGGAACACACTGTTCCAAAAATTGAAGGGACTTTTGGGTTTGTTGTGATCTTCTAAATTCCAATTAGATGATTACATGTACATGTTTCGAAACTTTCTGTTAACTCAAGTTTCAATTACCTTATTTTATTTTTCTAATATTTTAGAGTGCAGGGGTTGCAATTGGAGGTATAGTTAGGGTGGGTGTTTTTGGATGTGGCAGGAAATAAAGGATTTAAGAATAAAACATAGAAATAAAGGGAAATTGGAGGTATTGTTAAGGTGTTTGCTAGCCAGTGTTTCTATAAGTTGGTGATTTGCATAAAACAAAGCGCAGAAAGAAAAGAAGGGCCAAGGGTGTTCTAAGTGCTAACTTTTGGTAATTGAGTTACAGAGGAAAAGAGTAAAGAGAATGCTATTGTTTATGTAACAGAAAGTTCTGACTTATGGTATCTTGAGACCTTTTTGCTTCTTCTATTATTCTCTCTGTTTATGTGATTAATTGCTATAAATATTAAATGTTTGTATTCCCTTTACTCTTCTAAACTACTATGTTACTCTTTTTTGTTTCCTCCTCGTTATTGATATATTCTGTTGCATAAACTTGGGTGAAAGAAATGAACCATTGGTTGCTACTCAAAAATTTTACACAGAAAGTTCAAGTAGAGGAAATTCAACAAAGGAGTAAAAATGCATGGTTCTTGCGGATATGCCTGGTTGTGATGTTAATCCCCCAATTACTAGGTTGATTTTGTTGCTTATCTTGCTAGTTATTTGACCTTTGCAAAGTTCCTTTTAGCTACATTGATCACTAGCATCATACAAAGATTGGTTGATTGGTGTTATGCATATTGCAAGTTACATGATTTTGATATGAACCCTTGAGCGCATGAAGTTTTTTAGTCTGGGTGCCAGGCCATCATGTATATTTTCTGTTCAGATGAGATCTTTGATTGATATTCCTAGGCTTAAATTACTGTTTCTTAATATGCCTCGGGAGGCAATCTGGAAACATAAATTAAAAACTTTCCTTTTAATCCTTTGTTATCATCACACTAAAATAGCTAGTTGCTTGCAAGCCAACCATCTTTGTACGTGGTGTTTCTGGCTTCTCAAAGTTGTTTAAGCCATTCTTTTTTACAAATTAACCTGTGAATCAGAATCCAGCTATGAAAATTTCTGAAAGTAAACTTGTTTCAATGCTAGAGGATCATACCCAACCATCTCAGGCAAGTTATAACTTTACAATATTGTTTGGCATAAATTGGATTTTTATTTACATCAATGCACCTTTGTTTTTGCCCTCCCCTCGTTTATTTGTATGTGCTATGCTACTTTCTTTGTGACATATTTGGATGGCAATGTAGGATATCTATCTTTAGTTCTGAACCAGCTGCATATTTTAACTTAAACATAAATTTCTTTATAGTTTTTTTACGTTAAATTTTGTAATTGATATGAAGTGCTACTTCGTTACAGCGTCTTTAATTATTTTATGTCGTAAATTATAATACACTCATAGACCTCAACAATGTGAATAGATATCTGCCATCAGCTCACAACCATAGGGGGATATTTTTCTTTACTTCTAGTATATTAATCATGCTAAATCTTTTTTGTTTTGGAAATCACTATCAACTGAAAACACCTTTGACGCTGTATCCTCCTCATGTTTCATTGTTGGGTGAGGCAAAGATGGGTTAGAATTGGTATTGCTATCATCCCTTCCCTGATGAACGTTCACAGTTTCACCTTACAAGTAAATCACTTTGAAAGTAAAAAAAAAAAATGTTTACCTAATTATAACTGCACAATCTGTACATGGCAGTTGCCATGCATGGTAGTTTTCTTTTCTTAGTCCAGATAGAGTCAGCAAGTTCCACAGAAACAAAGACATTATAATAAATGAGCCTATCAACATCTATATTCAGGTAGTTGTTTCTCAAAATGAAAATGCACTTGATAATAGTCCAAATCACGTTTTAATAGTGACTTTTAATAAACTTTAGTTTACCATAAGATAAAATCACTTTATCGTTGTTTAGCATTTTAAACTAGTCGAAAATAAAAAAATCATAATAATGTAGAGATTTTTTTTAAAAGGTTAAAATAAATTAATTTTGAAAATAATCTTAAAATCCAGTTCTTATCAAACAAGTTTTTTTTAATAGTGACTTTTAGTAAACTTTAATTTACCACAAGATAGAATCACTTTATTGTTGCGTAGCATTTTAAAGTTGTTGAAAATAAAAATATGATATGTTTTTGTTTTCTATTTTTAAAAGCTAAAAAGACATTGATTTTGAAAGTAATCTTAAAAATTGATTCTTATTAAACAAGTTGTTTTTAGTAAATTTTAATTTATCACAAGATAAAAATCGCTTTATTGTTGTGTAGCATTTTAAACTTGTTGACCAAATTAATCTTAGAGATATCTTTTTAGTCTTTCACTAATTGAACTAAAGGGGTTTTAGAGGATTGGTAAGTTACATGCACAAGATCTCTTTGTCTAGCACACATTCACATTTATAAAAAATCAAATAGAAGATGCATAATCTGTTACTATTTTATCTATTACTCCAAAATCATATAGCAAGTGGGTATTATTTATTTTATATACATGATATATTTATGTATTTTTTGTTTGAAATGTAGATGGATAAATTTTACGAGGATTCATTTTTCAATTTGGATGAAGACAATGCTTTGAGCTTTAGTTATGTACAAAGTTTAGATGGCCGCGAAAGTGAAACAAATGAAGATGTTGATAATAAGAAACATGTTGCAAATGTAGATGTCATAGGTGACCAATACAAAAGTTATAAAGATTTGGCAACTAAAGATATTGAGCGAATGGAGTTTTTCTAGTTAAGATGCTGGTTATCAATTTTGTTATACATATGCAAAATATCATGGTTTTGGGATTAGAAAAGATGAGGTAAACTATGATAAGCAACATAATGTTATAATGCGTCAATTTGTATGTAACAAATCGAGATTAGGGAATAAAAAACACTTGAGGTGGGATGATAGAAAACAAGATCATAGACCTTTCACCAGTACAAATTGCAAAGCCAAGTTGCGTGTATGACTTGATCAAAAGATGTTGAAGTGGGAAGTTATGTCATTTATGGAGACTCATAACCATGAATTGTGCAATTCATATTGCCCTTAATTCGTACATATTGTGGCTTAACCGATGCATACAAGGCTCAAGTGGATTACTTGCATGCACAGGGTGTGAGAACATGTCAAATAATGGGTTATATGATGGATAAAAGGGTAGACATGCAGCTCTAGGGTATAACAAGAAAGACTTTTATAATCATGTTTGACGATATAAGCATTCTCAAAGCAACGACAGGGATGCATTTGCTACATTAAATTATCTCCAAGGCAAGGTAGATAATGATCCTATGTTTTTTTCAAGATACATAGCTACAAGCGATGGTCAATTGAGTCCCCTATTTTAGGTTGATGGTACAAGTAGGTTAGATTTCTAATGTTTTGGAGATGTTTCATTTGATAACACCTATAAGAAGAACAAGTACAACAAGTTAGGTAAAAATCATCATTTACAAATAGTGATATTCGGTTGTGATTTAGTTTCAAATGAAACCACTTATACATATAAGTGGGTCTTAAAAACTTTTTCGATGCAATGTGTAACAAACATCCAAAAGCAGATGTGATAGATGGTGATGGTGTAATGAGAGAGGCAATCAAGCAGGTTTTTCTAAATACATCTCGCAGACTTTGTGCTTGACATTTGTGTAAAAATGCTCATAAGCATGTGAAGGTTTCAAATTTCTTAATGGATTTCAAAAGAGCAATGTATGCTAATGTTACACTAGAAAATTTGAAAGTTTTTGAAAACATATGGTTATTAAACTCCATCTTGAAGGAAATAATTGGGTCTCTCAAACCTATGAGAAGAGGTTTATATGAGCTACAACTTATCTTTATGATAAATTTTTTACTGGAATGAGGACTTCTTTATTTGAAAGTGTCAATTCTCGACTAAAGGTATATTGAGAGGAAAAGTACAATTATTGGTATGTTGTCTAAATTTGAGCACACTTTACAAGATTTCAAGTATAAAAAATTGATTTCAAATTTCAATTCGTTTTATACAAAACCATTGTTTACTACTTGTCTTTCAAAGATTGAACAACATATCTCAAAGATTTATACTCAACATATTTTAAAAAAGGTAAGATTAGAGATTGCAGTTATTGGAGCATTGAATTTGATTGAGAAATCTAAAAACACAAACAATGTGATATTGAAGGTGGAAAAATTTTGTCATCGCTATAGGGAGCATAAAGTTGTATATGACTTACGTGAATCTAAATTTTCTTATGATTGTATGTTGTATGAATTTACAGGTATTCCATGTTGCCATATAATGTGTTATGCAGCTTAAACATGTTGAGTCATTTCCCTTGAGTTTGATTTGCAACCAGTGGTTGCAGGATATTAAGAGCTAAAATATTTTGAGCTATAAGTCACATAACATGGATATGCCCAAATGATTATGGCTCGATTTGGCATGTTAGCAGCTTGTTACAATAAAATTAGTCACATTGCTCAAATATTTTGAGCTATAAGTCACATAACATGGATATGCCCAAATGATTATGGCTCGATTTGGCATGTTAGCAGCTTG
>JAMLFT010000987.1:0-14952 GCA_026544285.1 Pachyrhizus erosus | reverse complement strand
TTACAATAAACTTAGTCACATTGCTACCAAAAATCATGATAACTTTAATCCTATTATAAATGAAATTTTGAAGTTGATTGATAAGTTACAAAAACAAGGGGTATGCAAACTAGTGATTGTGTTCTTGGAAATGATATGTGTGATCCGAATGTAGTAAAGGTTAATACAAAAGGTGCACCACAAAAGAAAAATTACAAGAAGAATAGTAAATGTTATAATTGTAATAAACGTAGTCATAAAGTTACTACATGTCCTGAGCTTCTATGGACAATGAGTCTGGAGTGTCTAATGATCTATTTGATTTGAACCTGATGATATTTAAAGAGTACAAGACAATGTAACTTACTTCAACTATTAAGTTAAATATTTGATAATCCTTTTAATTTTTTTTAAATGGTCTTTATGATTTACCAACTATATTTTGTAGGATAAAAATCAATAGTCAATTAATGAAAGTAGCAGGCAAGACGAGACACATACACAACATAGTGTAGCATATAATGATAATGATAATGTAATGTAATGTGAAATCATTTAGTTTTGATATACAAGTTACATATGTTTTTCATTTGAAATGTTTAATGTATTCTTAAGCTTATTTTTAGAAACAAAGAAGAGAAGTTGGTAATCATGCAACTTTAACAAAAGATAAAAAAAACAAAGACACTCTAGTCAAAATTTGAAGGAAAAATTCGTAAGTTAATGTTCATTTTTATAAATAAAATAATTAAGATATTTTAATATGTATTGGGATTTGTATTTGGTTTTAAATGATGGAATAAATAATTTTATAGCCAAATAAAGTTACAATCAATGGTTCCACTAAAACAACAAATGTGAAGCTGAATTCCTTTACATAAAAGTCAAACAAGGAATATGTAAGTAATTTTTTATTGGTTTGCAATAAAGATGTTTAATGATTCATGTATATTTTTATTTTGTTGACCATTAATTATTTGTTGTTTCATATTTTTGTTCTTATTATCAATTTATTTGTACTAGTTTAGGTTTCTGTATAAAATACAATTTGGTGTGTACATTAGAAGAAATGAATACATGGGATATAATTTATGCACAACTCATACACATAAGTATAATTGAAAAAGGGTAAGTGTTCAAAGTGCTAAAAATATTGGATATGTTTAGAATATTTTTAGTAAAAATATGTCTAAAGGTTTTTTATAAAACTTAATATGTCTAAGACGTATGATTTGAAAAATGTGTCATAAATTAATATGTCCTAAACAATATTAGACTATTTTTTACTTTCACATTTATTATATTGGATTCTATCATACATACTTTGTAGGCTTAGGATAGATACAATAACATTTTATTTATGTTTTTATCCCCATTATTGTTTTAACATTTAAATTCAAATAACATTTAATGAAAAATAATAGACGGATAAAGATAAACAAACTTCCAAATTAAATGACCATTGAACTCTAAAGTTTGTCAATAAAAAAAGACTAAAGTAAGAATGCTCAAAAGAATAATTAATCTATTAAAACTCAAAAAGAAAAAATGAGAAAAAGAAAAAGGACAATCATATGCTAGATAATACACCTACATTATAAAGATATAAAGAAAAGTTATGTATTTAATACACAAAGAACGAGAAGAAGAAAGAAAAATGTTGTGTCACAACGAGCATCCTTTCTTTAAGCTTATATATAATACATGTATGAAGACTACGAAAAACTAATGAATAATGAACAAACATTCTTAATACATTCTTCTGTTAAAAGATCTTATATGTCCTCATCATACATATCTCTTTTTGAGATTTTGTTTTGTAATTCTTTCATATTCTTAGCTTTGCTAAGTCAAATTTATGCTTAAACTTACATATTTTTACTTTGTGAGTTATTTAATAAAGATCTTGAGAAAACTAGAAGTGACTTAGTGTTAAAAAATACTTGGGATACTTGATCAAGTGATTAAGTTTTGTAGTTAGAAGTGATAACTAAAAATACTTAGATTGAGAAGCCAAAAGTGACTTAGAGAATACTTGTAGTTAAAAGTGACAAAGTAATTACTTGTATTGTAATAAAAAAAATTATTAATGGAACTCCTCGTGTTGAGGAAGAACTAGACACAGCTCAAAGTTGGAACAAACCAATATAAAACCTATTTTTTGAGTTGTATTATCCTTCACAATTTTTATATGTCTTGTTTATGAAAATTGCTTTATATATATTTGTATACTTCATTGTTAAAAGTTTGCAAACAAACTTTTGAAAATTATAAACACACTATTCAACCCCCTTCTATTGTGTTTTCTAACCCTTCATAATTTTGATGAACGAATGTGAGATGATAATCTCATGATTTTGAATTGAATTACATGATCATAAATTTGTTTTATCTTTTCTAGAACCGTAATGATTTACCTAAGCATTTGATCCTTAAGTTGTCTCTTTGAAATTATTTTACAAACTCTAATTCTTACTTAATTATGTTTTCAATTGTTGCTTAAACGTAAATCCACCCCCAATTTTGAACTAAAATCTAATTATCAATGAATTGTGTCTTTAGAAATATAACTTTAATTGATCCTATATTACAAGTTTATTGGGAAATTTAGTGATTTTGATAGAACTTTGACGAGTGCTATCATATCAAGGAAACTTGGATATTGATGGGTGACATGAATAAAATTATCTATGCTTTTGAAACTTTAGGAGGTAATTTCTCTTATTCAAAGGTTACAACTTTGATAAATGTTGTGGATAGTTGTAATGTGATAAATTTGGATGTAATTAGTAATTAAGTTCATATTGGTAAAAAGTTGGATTGTTGTATGGCTAATCTATATTGGAGAATTTTGTTCCCTAGTTCTCTTGTTAGTTACTTACACCTAGTAATTTAGATCATAACACGTTTTTTCTCCATTGTCTTAAATATCAAAGTAAAAAAAATAACCCTTTCCATTTCTAGTATGCTTAGACATTTCATCTTGATTATGCTACTTTAGTTTCTCAATATTGGAATAATTCTTTCGGTGGGGTTTTCAATAAACTCGAAGTTGTTAGGGAGAAGTCTATTACTTTTAACATAGATGTCTTTGGTAACATATTTCAAAGGAAGATTTGGAGGCTCAATTGAGGGGAGTTCATAAAGAACTTGATACCAGATATTTCTCAAATTTGGTTGGCCTAGAGAGAGAACTTCATAAACAACATGATGTGGTTATTTCTCAAGAGGAAATGACGTGTTTTCAAAATTCTAGAGAGAATTGGGTTAAATTTGGTAATAAAAATACAAAATTCTTCCATATTCATATTATTATCAAGAAGAGGATAAATATAGTTTGTATGCTTGATGATTGTTAATATTTGTTGTTTTGATCATAAGGTTTTGAAAAAGGAAGCTTAGAATTTTTTCAAGAATTTCTTTCAACAAAATGACCTTTATGATTCAAGTAGTCTTATCCATGCCTACTATAGGTTAGCCTCTCTTTAAGTGTCTCATAAAGCCTACTACTATGGAAGAAATGAAGAATGATACTTTTTTTTATGAGTCCCTTTAAGGTTCTAGGTTTGGATAGGTTCCAACTAGTTTTCTTTTAGACTTACTGGGATAATGTTGGCAAAGATGTTTAGGAGATGATAGCTCAAACTTTCTCATTAGATAATACCAACCCTTTCTTATTAGAGACTCTTATCATGCTTATCTTAAGGGCGCCATAATGTTATGTCTTTAAAGGACTTTATGCTTATCAGTCTATGTAATGTCCTTATCAAAGTTATCTGCAAGGTTCTTATGCTTTATATTAAATCTTATTTGGATGGTTTAATATGCCCTTGCTTGAGTAGCTTCATCTAATGAAAAGGGACTTGTGACAATGCCCTGATAGCTTAGGAGAATGTCCATAGCATGCATAAGAATAAAGGTAAATCTAGTTTCATTATGTACAAGTTTGATTTTGAAAAGATCTATGATCGGATTCATTGGGGTTTCACGAGGCTCACTTTATTTGTGCTTGGCTTCCTATCCTCCTTTATTAATTTGATTATGAATTGCATCAAATCTACTTCTCTCTTTGAAGGTTTTTCTCCTAGTAAGAACCTTTGACAAGATCATGTGTCTTCTTATCTTTTTGTCTTGTGTATAGAGAAGTTGGCTATCTTTATTCAATAGTAGGTGGACTCTAAAAAGTGGTAACCTATTAAAATATATGCTAACGGTTTAACTTTTTCTCACATTTTCTTTACAGATGACTATTCTCTTGTTTACATTTGCTAAGGCCACTTAAGTGCGTATGGTTCATAAAGTTTTGGATTGCTTCTACAAAGCTTCAAGCTTAAAAATTAACATCCATAAATCTTGTTTTAGGGTTTTGGATTACTTTGGCAAAATTCGTTTTAAATTTCTTTCCTATGTATAGCATGCAAAATTTATGGCTTCCTCAAGGTGTTTGTGATATGATTGATGCTATTACACAGGTTTATTTGGAGTTCTTCCTCTTATCATTGGATCAATTTGAAAACTGTCATTCAACCCATAAATAGAGGTGGCCTTGGTATTTGAACAACCATGGGGTCCAATGTAGCTTTACTTGGTAAACATGTTTGGTTGTTGCTTCATGAAACATTTAAACCTTGAGACCAGTTTCTGTCTTCTAAATATTTGAAAGGCAACTCTATTATACACCCCAAATAGTACATGGGTTGCTCTTAGACTTGGGCTTCTATTAAAAAGAACCTTCAATGTTTTAGCAGGGTTTCAAAATAAGTGTGGGATAAGGAAATGTCTCTGTTAGGTATGATAAATGGTCCTCGAGAAGTATTATTGACACTTCATTGGATTATGTGCACATCCAAGATACGGGTCTTATGCCTAAAGATTTATTTGTTGATGGTTGCTGGAATTGGAATTGTGTGGCCACGCTTGTTCCGTCTTACTTGAAGCATGAAGTTGATAGTGTTTTCATAAACTACAATATTCTTGACTTGGTGATTTGGGATGCTTCCTTCAATGGGGTTTACTTTGCCCAATCTGTCTACCGTTGGCTCACTAAAGCCTAATTACCCGCTAGAACTATTGCACGAAATAAATATTGGATTTGGTCCATCAAGTTTCCAGAAAATATACAATTCTTTTTTATGGCTGACTTATAATCAGAGTGTGCCAACTAACTGTTTTTGTGTTTTTTGTCAACTTTCTTTAGATTCTTCTTGTTTCAGGTGTGGAACACTTCAAGAAAATATATTTCATGTTCGTTGGGATGTCCTAAGGCTAGAAGCATATGAAATATGCTTCATCTAAATGTTACACAACCTACAGAAGATGTTGATGTTTCTCATTGGATTTGCATGAATGTAGAGGCTGAGCATGGAAAGTTTTTTGCTGTTGGATGTTGGTTCGTTTAGAAATCACGTAATGGGGCTATTTTTCAAGACATGCTTTAGGAGCATTGGTTCATGCTAAATCAAATCAACAATCTTCATGACATGTTTGGTCATTTGCTGCAAAACTATCCTTGCATTTCTTGTCAACTTGAAGTGTGTTGGAGCCCTCTTACAGATGGTGTTGCTAAGATAAATTTTGATATATTTCGGCGTTGAGATATGAAAAGAGTAGAAAGAAAAGCAAAAAAGAAAAGTTATCAAATGGGAGGGGAAGAAGATAGCAGTAAAGATGTTTACTTGGTTTCTTCTATCATTGTGAATGGCACTAAAGACTAAAGATTAAAGTTGTGCAAGTGTATGATAACATTGCTTGACCACAGTACCACTTGGAAAAAAGTTATCATGAGGTAAGACAAGTAGTATAAGAAAAGATAAAGCCTTGGAAGTACTTGAATAGAAAAATATTTTTACAACCATCACTTGCTCGTATTAACCCATTTTTAACCAATTTTTTCTACATTTTTACCAGAAGACTTGTGTTTACCCACCCGTTATCTTGTATTTCACTTTGGGTGTTTCTGATACTTACTGATGGAGTGTGGGTTGTGTGATCACCCTTAGTATTGGTTGTTGGGTTATTCGGGTTCATATGGTGAAACATCTATTTTACATGTTGAGCTTTACGCTTTATTTCATGGTATAAAACTGGCTTGGTCTAAAGGCTTTAGGAATTTAATTTGTGAATAAGACTCAAAGGTAGTTGTTGATCTCATTAATAATGGGATTACGGTTTTTCATCCTTGTTATTCATTGGTGGAAAGCATAAATTCTTTTAGCTGGATGGGAATATTTCAATCACACATATAGTTCATGAGAAGAACTTTTGTGTAGATTTTCTAGCCAAGACGTCATGTCCTTCTGAACTTCAACCTTTGTTATCAGTTGATATTCTTGGGATCACTTCCCTCAAATGTAGATAGTTCCTTTGTTTCTTTTATCTTTCTAAATGATAAAAGATATTTAAAATTTAAAATAAATAATTTTTTAATAAATAAACTATATTATAATTAAAATTAATAATAAATAAATATCTTTTGAATATATAAAATATATTTTGAATATATAGCAAATAATTTAAATTTTCATATAAGATTATGTTTAACTATTGATAAATTATTTTTAAAAATTATTAAAATTTAATTTAGATATATTTATAAAAGAGAACATATCTTAAAATAAATAAATAGTTAAGACCAAGTATACAAATTAAAATAAAGAGAAAGTGAGTTTAAAAAGTCTAACCATGATTTATTACAATGTTTATGTTAGACTAAAGTAATCTTTCTATTAACTTTTTGTACTATCAATGTTAATTTAGATTAGTGTAACGAATAATTATTTGATATGACATTCTTCATAACTTATCATGTGTCATTAAATTTATTAAATTGATATGAAATTTTGATAAAAAAAAAAGACTAATTTGATTAACATAGATACTTTAAGAGAATAAAATAAAACATTTTAATCTTAGAAAATCATATTTAAAGTAAAACTTCATGAGAGACCAAAATTATATTTTAACAAAAAAAATAATAAAAGAAAGTGATAGATTAATAAATTATTGAATAAAATAGCATTTTAATCCCTAAAAATATAACACATTACATTAGTCCATGAAATTAAGAAAATTTTAAATAAGTCCTAAATTTTTTTTGTTATTTTATTTAAGTTCTTACAACCTAACAGTTTAATATTATTTACTTCCCAAATATATATTATTTGATCTAATTTATGATATTTTTATCAAACTTTTTACAACCTAACCACTTCCACACACATTTTGAATTAATATAATTAACAAACTACATTTTTACAAGTTTATTTTGAGTTTTTTTAATTTTAGAGATTGATGTGATAATTATTCACATTTTTATTAAAGATTAAAATAAAAATAGATAAATAGTCATTTTGATATTTAAAACTGTAATTCAATGTCAATTAAGTCTTTCAAAATATTAAAATTTTAAAAAAATCTTAAAGTAACAATTTGTCTATTAATTTAATCTCATTATTAAAAAACTTTCATTAAAATTAATTATATTTACATGACATATTATGTGTCTAAAAAATAATTACATAACAATTGACAATTAAACGAATGATATGTGATAATTTATAATTATTTTTATTTTAATCATTGGATTATCATATATACATCATCAACTATCATATATACACTATATTGATATGTACATAATTAATTGTTACGTAAACAAATAATATATCACATAAGTACATATATTCTTAAGAATTTTTTTTTAATGACAAAATTAGGGTAATATACAAATTATATTTTTAAGAATCAAAATAACAGTAAATTACACTTATAAAAATAACGGTTTTATCGAAAAAGAACTTTACCAATAAATAATGTGATAAAAAATAAAAATAAAACAAAAGTGAAATGAAAAGAGAAAAAACGGATGAATATTTAATACTCGTGGTTTATTGGATTAGAAAAATAAAACCGAGTGAAGGCGTTGAAAAATTATCAAAATTATCAGGGCGGAGCCGTAAACAACTAATTAATCACGTAATATACTGAACAAGCGAGTGAGAAATACCTCTTCCAAATCTGACACTGCAAAATTTTCACCAATTCCTAGGTATGGTACTGTTTGCCCTCTTTTACCCGTTCAAAACTGTTTCAAATCAATTACTTCCTTCAACCCAGCTTTACTGGTTTCTCAAAGTTTCTCTTTATACTAAATCAGATTATTAAAAGGTGTTATCATTTCATTTTTTTTTTTCAATTTTTTATTCAGTTCCATAGATTGCAACACCCTTAGATTTCGTTACCAAGGAGAAACCCGGAACGTAGTAAAATGGTATGTGCATCACTTCTCTGTGCTGTTTTGTTTCGAATAGTTGTTCTTTGCGTTGAAAATACTTGAAGAAGCATCATGAAATTTTACAGTGAAATATGGCTTCAAATTGAGAGTTATAAGAATCGGGTTTGCGTGTTTGTTTTCAAGTCATTCCAAGTAAAGTGAGGGAACTGGTACAAAATGTGCTTTTCTCTTTATGTTTATAGGTTGTGAAAAATAATGAAAGAGAAAAGGAATTGGTAAAAGCAATTGTCTTTACCGTGCTTTCATGAGAAAGGAAATAGGAGACAACATGTATGTATGTATGAATGTCAAATTACAGTCTTTTATCCCATTAGTATGTTACTGCTTGAGCCTTGAGAAATTCCTTGCATTTTATATGATTGTGATGTTAGAACATGGAAGATAATGAAGATGTTTATAGCTTGTTTGAATTTTGTTTCCTTAAAGCTACACATTGAGTTACTTTGGTTGAATCATGCCATATGGTAGTTATTTTGGTTTGTATCTGTAGAAGAATAGGCTATTCCCTGTTTTCTTTCAGTTTCATTATCAATTCCTAGAGGCCTCTGCCTGGTGTGCTTTAACATTGTATCATGTTCAATTTTAAAACGACTATTCTGAGCTATGACAAGCTATCAGTGATGTAATGTTAATGCTAATCTTACTCATAGCATAGATGGGGATTTGTTAGCTAATTATGTTTTGGACATCTGTTATGCATTATGAGAAAATTGGAGCGATCTCAATCAAAAGTATTGTTTATTGACAGGATATGTACATTCGTGTTAAACGCAGTAAGACAACCTACTTCATCCGGTGCAAGCCATCTGATAAAATTCTTGACATAAAGCAGAAGTTGCAAGAACTTGTTGATCAGCCAGCTAATAATCAACAGTTAATTTTACCTGGTACAGGGGAAGTGTTAGAAGACTCCAAGACCCTGGCAGATCAAAAGGCACTGTAGCATCACACTTTATGTGATGTGTACTTTTTATGTATTCTTTTTAATGTTTGCATTTATGTATATCTATTTCCTGGATCTTTTTACATGTCAATTTTTAATCTATAACTGCTCAAAATGTTCTACTTGCTCCTCATATCACTTATACCTGCATGTCATAGGTGTTGACAATTTCCTATATTTTTTTATTGTTCAGGTTGAAAATGATGCTGTCGTAGCACTGACCTTGAGAAAAGGTAATGTATATATTATTACCCTTTTTCTAGCTACCTATTTAGTTTCCTCTCTTCCTTTACTTATTGTGTCAAGAGTCCTATTGCCTGTTAGAGATAGACTATTCAGGTCATCGTGGGTTTTTGTTAGATTAATTTTGAATAATATAGTTCCTTCTGGCATGCATAAAATTTTAATAGTCTTCAAATTTTTCAGGCCAAATCTCAGGTATTCATGGGCTAATTTTGGAATTTTTAGATGTATTTTAGGTGTACAAAATAAACTCTAATTTCCTTTTGGCATGCATCAAAGATGAGTTATGTGCATTTGGAATTTTAATCACTTAGCTCCTTTACTTATCTATAATTTTAATCATTTGGTAATTTTCTTTTGGAAAATACATCTGTTTTTATTTTATAGAATCTTGAAACTAATCATGGTGGGTTGTTTGATAAAAAAATGTGCCCTTCAATCCATAGCAGACCATATCCATATTCCTGTTATTTAAGAATAGAAGTGAATTGAAATCCATATTGTATTACCAAGCCTTATCCCACTATTCTAAATTTATTTAGTATTATGAATTGTGACAGAGAAATAGATGTGGAGACAACCTTTCAAAGCAAATGACTTTTAAAGTAAAAGTTAGATTGAGTATATGAAATGTAACTTTAGCAAGAGGTGCATCAATCCTAATTTAGAGGTGAGAATTAGTGACCATGCACTAGTCACATGGTTTTACCATCCTGGGTCCACCACACAAAACAACAGAGAAATTGGGTGGGGGTGGGGGTGGGGGGTGATGGAAATGTTAAACTGGTACCAAAAGTTAAACAAAGAATGAATTTTATGCTCTTAAAAATGTTGATCCAGTCCTGGTCAGAGTATTACCCCCCCTAACTACTACTAGTAATTCAGTTATGACAGCTGTTACAATTGCTATTTTTAAAATAGAATGACTAATTCCCCTGATTATTATTTCTCCCTCTATGCTGTCTAATATACACCTTTTTAACTAATGGGCGACTAGGATTCAAGTGGGGTGGATGAAATGGAGGAGGTGCCTCTAGAGTTTTCAGTGACAATATCACTCAAGCTTTGAGGAAAATTTGTTCACACAACTACAAGACCTGTCGTGTTGTATTGTATGAAACCGAGTGTTGGGTGGTGAAAAGCCATTAAGAAAATAAACTCAATGTAGCAGAGATGACGATTTTATGTTGGATAAGTGAACATATTAGACAAGATAGGATTAAAAATGAATGCATTAGAAAGAAAGTTGAGATAGTATCTGTTGTAGAAAAATGGTAGAATCTCGCCTGAGGTGGTTTGGGCTTGTATGCATAAGACCAGTAGAAGCCGCAGTTAGGAGGGTGGCCTGTAACCCTATTACTAGTGGTAAAGGAAGGCTGAAAAAAATAATAGGCAAAACCATTAAGAAGGATTTAGAGGTTAATGGTTTGTCCATGGACATGATTTGTAATTAAACATTATGGCACCATTTAATCCATGTATCTGACCTCATGTAGAGGGAAAAAGATTGTTTGTGAATTGTTGCACCATAGTTCCTTACTTTTAAGACTTCAATGAGA
The DNA here is from genome assembly GCA_026544285.1 of Pachyrhizus erosus. Lineage (NCBI taxonomy): Eukaryota > Viridiplantae > Streptophyta > Magnoliopsida > Fabales > Fabaceae > Pachyrhizus > Pachyrhizus erosus. The sequence goes on along the minus strand of JAMLFT010000987.1, from coordinate 3,935 downwards.
CTTTATTTGGCACTGGCTTCCCTTCATCTACAGTACAATGGTCCGACACTGGTGACCAATAGTCACTACATGTTCTTGCCAATTTTAGTGGAGGAACCGAAATCTCAGTTTTTGCTGTATTGTTTTTCCCAACAGAAAAAAAAAGAAGCAATTGTTATAGGTAATAAGCATGCTATGGCTGCTTAGAATTGCACCCATTATTTGTTGATAACCTCAGAAATACCTTTTCAGTTGGATTTTACTGCTATTGTCAAGGTCAACTTTTTGTTTAAAATTTCTCTAAAACATACCATGTGCTTTTTATGGAGTTTACTACTTTACTGAGGTTTGGGCAAACAAAAGAGGCCAAGATGGCAAAGAAGAATTTCTTTTTTCTTTTCAATCCAAAAGTTAATTTGAGCTTCAGTTGTCAAGTGATGCATTTACCAGGAATTTAATTTGTCATGTCAAAATGATAATTCACATATTGAGGGGATATCTAATATAAGTTAAGTGGTAACTGCTGGGAAATAAAGCAAATTGAAGAAATTCACGAAGATCTTTTGAGCTAGGTTCAAGTAAACTAGTCACGCCCACTTCCTTTGTCCCGGTTTTCTCTTAAGATACAGATATAGGAGTCTTTCTTTGTATCTTTGAGGTGATCCTCACAACATGCTGGTGGCATTTACGTGTAGTTTATATTCTCTTCTTCTCTACTGTCTTTAGTTGTTGCTGATATTCCTGAAACTCTCATTTTGACCGCATTGTCTGTTAAAAGAAATCATTATGTGTGTGCCTACCCTATTAACCTTTGCTTTTCAGAGACAACATAACGAAAAGTTATCCTTCTGTTGTTTCCAGATGATAATGAGTTTGAGGAGGTCAACATTGTCAGGCCAAATGATTTCTACCAAGCTCGGGATGCAGATGGTGCCAATTGGTAAAGCCATACTCCAACATGGCTGGCTCACAATTACTGGTACCCTGCTCATGGAATCATTGATAAATATTATTGTAACACCTTAAATGAAACTCCCATGTTATGAGCTAAAAGTACTGTCCCATTATTTTGTCAGGTGGCATGATGAAATCCATAATGGCTCAGGAAACATTTTCAAACGATTGATCAATTGTTGGATTGATGATGTGCTTGTTTGTATGATACTGATTTATAGCTTCAAGAAAATATGACACTTTTTTTTTTTCTATGTAAAATGAAGAATTAAAGAAGGCAAGTTACATCAAGTGCCTCGTCCAAGTAGTAACACTGGTAATCTGTGTGCATTAGTGCAATGACATTTTATCATGTTGATTCAAATTTGTGATTAAGGTCCAGATTCAGATTGGCTTTATGCTAATGTGAATTAAATATATTTTTTGTAATGGTAAATAGAACACAATTTGTTTTTTTTTTTCAAAAATCGTCTATTTTTTTATATCTCATTCTATGAAAATGTATTAGATATACCCTTGTCTTTAAAAAAATAATGTTTTTATTTCTCATTTATGAAAATAAGTACTAAATATGACACATTTAATAATATAAAAGATAAAAAAGAGATGATTGAATTTTGAGAGACTAATAGTAAATATTATTTTATTTGTAGAGAAAAAAAGATATTTAACTTAACCAATGAAACGCTATACGACTACCATCGGGTCATAAAGAAGACTTTGATCCATTCACATCACGTGTTGCCATCCAGCATGAAAACGAGGTGCATGAATTTGTATGAAACATAAATGTCCAAATTTTTGAGTAATTTATGAACCCATAATTGAGAAATAGATTCTCTCTTCTTTTGTCTTTTCGACAATCGACTGATTTTTTGGAAATCTTTGTGAGCGTTTAACTGAGTATTTAGCTACTATTTCCACGCGTCAACATAAATTAAATTTTGAAAGTTTATATTTCATGCATCTCTTCTTGCAGCTTTAGAAGTGTAGTTTTAAAAACTGGTTTGGACTGGTGGTTTGGCTAGTTTGAGTCTCACACTCATCGATTCAGATTAATCTGGTATGATCTAACTGATTTTATAGTTGAATTGGTAAATCGGTCCGATTGAATTAATAAATTGATATGATTGAACTAATTGAATCAATATTAAATATATTTTTCAAAATATAAAATTTAATAAAAATATAAAAAAAATGATACACTCAATAATTAAATCAAAGATTTGAAAATTGTTTAGTAGATCAATTTATTATCAAATAATCATGATTAATTATTAAATTTATAATGTAATTAATGCATATAATTATATTTTATGTTATTTATTATCAATTCATACTGTTTAATCACTAATTCACTAATTTGATTACTAACTCATCAACCCAATACCTTGATTGGATTGACGATGGATGGTATGCCAATAAGGTAGGGTGGAGATGGACATGTTGATCCTCATCTTCATTGGATTTAGGGTCAAGTATACTTGTCTTGTTCCTATTCCAGCTCACTAAAATAATTATTTTTTAACAATATATTTGTATTTTTTTATTAAACTTAAATTTAAAATTATTTTTAGATGTTATTAAATTGAATAAACCATAAAAATGTATTGATTTATAACATAAATTTAGCTCATTAAAATAAAAAAATATTGTCTCATAAAAAAATAAAAAAATAAGAAAATATAATAACTAATATTTTAGGGACGAATACAAGACAAATAATTACATACTCATTCATGTTTTTGTTTTAAAATATCGAATAATATCTATACTCGTATCCATACTTAGTTAAAACAAATATTTCCCATAAAAAATGAGGCAAGTTTGAATAAGTAACTGCAGATACAGAAATCTCTACCATCCCTAACATGTCTTATTTTAAAAAACACTGTCTATAAGTATTCAATCTTGTGCTAGAGTGAAAGTATAGATAAAAGAGAAAAAGGGAGATCCATGTTATATATGTAACTTTTGAAAATGTGTAATCTTATTTAACCAATGAGACAAACTTCTTTAAACTTATTTAATTTTTTGGAAATAGAAATATTGCAACACAAACAAATTAAAGTTTTTGCATCTTTAAACTTATTACTTTTGAAATTTAATTTGTTGAAGTTTCACAAGTTTTAATATTTTCAAAATTTAATTTTTAGGAAGTATGCAATAACACTTTTATGATTTTTGGAAGTGTTACTAATTTTTGAAAATTAAATTTTAAAAATATAATTCGTTTTTTATAATTCTAAAATTTAATATTTGAAACGATGAATTCAACTATAAGTAGAGGGGCATTGTTGAAATAAAATAAAAAAAATTATATTTTTAATTCTTATATTTTTGATTAAACATGAACAAGGTAATGTTTATGCTAATGAATTTGGTCATTAAACTTTATAAAACATGTGGATTGATTTTAAAAAATTATTTTTTTAAGTTCGGAGGATCTAAATTCACATGTTTTTTTTTAAGTTTGATGATCAAATTTATTGTATGAATATATGTGGACCTTAATTATGATTGATCAATTGAATAAAAACAAAATATTTTTTCCAAAAATTGGATAAAAGAGTGTGTTTGTGTTTAAAAAAAAAAGCATAAATTGCAAATTGAATGGACCCACGTTACCCCAAGTGAGATTGGATTGGTCCAACTTAGGTAGTTACTTCTTGTACCACCGTGAATAACTTCCTGTGCCACTTTTGCATGAAAAATCTAATTCGTAATATCTTTATCTCTATAATAATAAAATTAAAAAAATTCGAGTGAAAAAAATCTTGTGTAATTGAGAGAAATTGTTTTAGAAAAATATTTATCTATTTTTTAATTAATAAAACTATTTCAATTATTAATTAAGATTATAATAACAAATATATATATTTGCAGTAATAAAAATAAACAAGTATGAGCAGAAAATTTTTATGTAATTGAGATTTTTTTTAATTTATAAAATTATATAAATATAGTAATTAAGTTAATTAAAATAAATATATATCTTTATC
>JAMLFT010000986.1:0-34607 GCA_026544285.1 Pachyrhizus erosus | reverse complement strand
GCTCTTCCGATCTTAAAGAAAACTATAAAATAAAATATGTATATTTATTTACTTAAGGTGAAAATAAATAAATAAATATATAGTATTTAAATGCATGTGTCTAGATATAAAAGAGTAGTTATAATTGAATTTTAGAATTTTAAAATAATGAGAAATTAAATCTAGAAAATAATAAATATATAAAGAATATATAATATAACAGAAGGCAAAGGGGCACCAAAACCGGAAGCGCGCTTTGCAGACTCAAACCCACGACATAAGGGAAGGAGGGTGCTGCTACCACTGGGTTGTAGAGCCCATTCGTGAAATGACAGGTGTTGAAATGAGTATATATGCTATAAATTTGAAATATAAAAATAAAAAGGAGAAAAATAAGCCAAACGCAGCAAGCAAGACTCAAAGCCAAACGCAGCAAGCAAGACTCAAAACCAAGACGCAAAAGGTAGTGAGTAGCTATAGTACCACTGGGCTGGGCGCCCATCCACGTTATAGGAAGATGTTGTTTATATATTTACCAATATTTTTCATAGTTTGGCAATTAAAAAGAACAACAATGCAAAATGCATAAGTGGAGATTTGATCCCAGGACAGACATACAAAGATAGACACAGACACACAAACACACACAGACAGACATAGACAAACACTTACACACACAGACACACACAAACAAATTTACAAACACAGACACACACACACAAACATACAGACACACCCACACACATAAACACACACAAACGCACACACAGATACATACAAACACACACATACACGCAGACACGCATGCACAAACACACACACAGACACACATGTACACACACATACACACCGACACACAAACAAACATAGATAGACACGAACATACACAAACACACACACACACAAAAATAGACAAACACACACACACAAAAATAGACAAACACACACACACAACACACAAACATACACACACACATAGATACACAAAGACAGACACACAAACACACACAGACACACACGAAGAAACATACAAACACACATACACATACATAGACACACATAGACAGACACACACACATATAGACATACATAGACACAGACACAGACACACAAAGACACACACACAAACAAACATAGACAGACACACCCAAACAAACACATACACACAGACACAGACACACACAAACACAAACACATAGATAGGCAAGACACACAGAAACACACATACATACACAGACAAACACATAACACACACAGACACACAGACAAACAAAGACACACACACACACAAAGAATCAGACCCACACACAAACATAGACAAACACACACACACACACACACACACACAAATACACACATGCACAAACATACACACACAGAGAGAGAGAGACACACACACATAAACATAGGCACAAATACACACAGACACACAAATATAGACATAAAGACACTCACACACACACACAAAATCGCACACACACAAATAGACATAGACACACAAACGCACACAAACATACACACACAGACACACACACACATAGACACAAATACAACCACGAATAGCCACAAACACACACACATACACACAAACACAAAGATAGCCACTCGCACACACACAGACACACATAGAGACACAAACAAACGGACACACACATAGAGTCACACACACACACACACAACACACAAACACACACAGACACACACAAAGACAAACAAAGATAGGCATAAACACATATAAACACACACACACACAAATAGACACACACAAACACACACACACACACACACACACACACACACAAATACAGATAGACACAATACATACATACATTAACATGTATAGACACACACACAAACACAAACCGACACACATACAACCACCCAAACACACGCATAAACACAAACAGACCCACACACACACACATACACTCAGATACAAAAATACACAAACAAACAAACACACACAAACTCACACACACAAACAGAGACACACAACCAGACAAACACACACACACAACACACAAACATACACACACACATAGATACACAAAGACAGACACAAACACATACAGAGACAGACACACTAACGCACACAGACACATTCAAAGAAACATAAAAACACACACACACAGACATACACACACATACAAACATACATAGACAGACAAACACACACAAACACACATAGACAAACATAGACAGACACACCCAAACAAACACATACACACATACACAGACACAAACAATCACAATCACATATAGACAGACACAGACACACATAGAAACATACAGAAACACACAAACACAGACAGACAAACACACAAAACACACAAACACAAAGACACACATAGACAAACAAAGACGGATAGATAGACACACACACGCGCACACACACACATATAGATACACACACACAAAGATACACACAGTCGCACATACACACCAACAAATACACAAATACACCCAAACACACACACACATACATGTACAGACAACACAAATAGACACATAGACAAACATTCATGCAAACACACACAAACAAACACACACAGATGAATAGACACACAAACACACACACTTAAACACACACACAAACAGACACAGATAGACACAAACATACACAGACACACACACACACACATACAAACAAACACAAACACTCACACACACACACACACACCTACACAATCACACGCAAAGACAGACAAACAAACACACTCACACACACACAACACATAAACACAGACACACACACATATAAAGACAAACACAGACAGACACAAACATCTATAGACACAGATACACAAACACAAGCATAGATACACATAGACAGACACACACACACATACACACACACAAACACATACATAATCACACACAAATACACACCTATAAATAGACATAGACACACACAAACACAAACATATATAGATAGACACAAACACACATACAATCAGACCCACACACAAACATAAACAAACAGACACACATACGCACACAATCCCAAATACACACGCATACACAAATACACACACACACACAGATAGACATAGACACACAAACAGATACACACAAACACACAAACACAGACATAAAGACACACACACACACACAGATAGACATAGACACACAAACACACACAAACAAATACACACAGACACACACAAATAGACAAAAATACACTTACATGAATAGACACAAACACACACACATACACACAGACACAAAGACAGCCACAGACACACATACAAACACACATAGAGACACACACAGATGCACACACATATAGAGTCACACATACATATACACACATACAACACACAAACACACACAAAGATAAACAAAGATAGGCATAAACACATATAAACACACACACACACACACACACACACACACACAAATAGACACAATACATACATACACAAACATATATAGACACACACACAAATGCATAAACACAAAAACATACCTACAAATACATAATCACACACAAATACACACCTACAAATAGACATAGACACACACAAACACAACATATATAGACAGACACAAACACACATAGAATCAAACACACACACAAACATAGACAAACAGACACACACACACACACACACACACACACACATAGTCATACATACACAGAGAGACATACACACACAAACATAGGCACAGATAGACAGAGACACACAAACACAAACATAGACATAAAGACATTCACGCACACACAAAAAATCACACATAGTCAGACATAAACACACATAGAATCAAACACACACACAAACATAGACAAACAGACACACACACACACACACACACACACACACACATATAGTCATACATACACAAAGAGACATACACACGCAAACATAAGCACAGATAGACAAAGACACACAAACACACAAACACAAACATAGACATAAAGACATTCATGCACACACAAAAAATCACACATAGACATACATAAACACATAAACGCACACAAACATACAGACACAGACACATACACAGACACACACATAAATAGACACAAACACACACACACACATATACACAGTGACAGCCACAGTCAAACACACACAGACACACACAAAGACACACACAAACGCACACACACAAAGAGTCACACACACACATACACACATACAACACACAAACACAAAGACAAACAAAGATAGGCACATACACATACAAACACAGTTACACAAACATACACACACAAATAGACACACACACACAAACACATACACATATAGACAAAGATAGGCACAACACATACATACATAAACATATATAGATACACACACCGACACACAGACACACATACAACCACCCAAACAAACGCACAAGCACAAACAGACCCATACACACACACATACACTCATATACAAAAATACACAGACACACACATAGACACACACACACAAACACACATATAGAAAAACAAACACACACACACGTAAACACAGATATACATGCATGCACAGACACAGACAAACATGCTTGAACACACCCAGACACACCCACGCACAGAATCACACACACAAACATAGACACACACAAAAATACACACATAGATACAAACAAACACACATACACAAACATACACAAACATACATAGACACAAACACATACACGAAGACACAAAGACAACATAGGCACAGGCATGGACACAAGCATAGACACACAAAGACGTACATACACACACACAGATAGACACACACACACACATACAAAGGCAGATACAAACAGACACAGACACACAGACATACACAAATACACAAATAAACACACATACACACTAACACACACACAAATGCACACATACACATACAAACAAAGACACACACACACACACAGACATACACACAAACACACACACACAAACACACATAGACACACAAAGACACATAAACACATACCCACACACATATACAAATACACACATATAGATAGACATAAACACACAAAGTCACAAGCATATATAGACAAACACAAATACACATAGAAACATATAGACATACACAAATAGATAGACACACAAACACACATAGGCAAACATAGACAGACACAAACACAGACACACACAAACACACGCACAGAGACACACACACACACAAACACACAAAAACACAAACACAAACACAAATACACACAAACACACGCACACATGCATGCACAAACATAGGCACACAGATAGACACGTATGCACACACACACATACACATAGAAAAATACACACATACATGCAAACACACAAACAAACAAAGAGACACTCACACACACAAAGAATCACACATATACACACAACCGCACACACTCGCATACATACATAGAAAAATACACACACACACACACACACACAAATACATACAAAAACACAAAGTTAGACACACACACTCACAGACACAAACACACAAAGAAACAAACACACAAAAACAAACACAAACGCACACACACATAAAGACATAAATACAGACACACATAAAGACACAAACAAATGTGCATACACACAAACAGATAGACTTACATACACACACACAACACACAAAGACAAACACAGACAAACACAAACACATACATACATAGAAACACAAACACACACGCACAAAGAGAAACATATACATAGAAACATAAAGACGCCCACAGACATAGAGACACCCAAATAGACACAGACAAACGTACACTTAGACACACAAATATACAAACACACACTAACACACACACACACACACAAACACACACACACACACGCACATATAGCGAAACACATATACGCACACAAATGCACTCATACATAGACACACATAGACAAACACAAACATACCCACACAAACACACATACATAAACACACACACAGAGACAAACACACACACATAAAGACAGATATTGACAAACATAGATAACACACGCCGACACACACACACACACGCACACATAAACACAGACAGATTTAGAAACACACACACACACAAACATACAAACACACACATAAACAAACACACATACACAAAAGCACAAACATACACACACATACACACAAACACACACACACACAAACAGACACACACATATACATGCATACAGACACAAACAAACAGAAACAGACACACACACATACATACACAAACACATAAAGACACACACAGAGACTTGGAGATACACACACATACACAGACACCTATACACACAAACACACACACAAGCATACACTCAGACACAAATACACAAACACACAACACATAGACACACTCACCCATACACCCACCCACACACACACAAGCATACACTTAGACACAAATACACAGACACACACACAACACATAGACACACCCACCCACACACACCTAGAGGAACACACACACAAACACGCACAGACAGACACACATCCACAGGTAGACACAAACATACATAAAGAAGCACACACATAGACACACACATACAAAAACACATACACGCACACACAAACACATACATATAGATAGATACACAGACACACAAAGACAAACACACATACACACACAGAGAAAAACACACACACACACAAACATAGACACAGACACAGAAACACACATACAGACACAAAAACACACAGACATAGACAAACATACACATAAACAAACAAACATAGGCACACACAAACAAACACCTATACACACACAAAGACACACATAAAGACAAACAGACGGACACACAGAAACACAAAAACACACACATAGACACACAAACACACACATATACACAAAAACACAGAGAGAGATAGACAAATAAACACACACACACAAATAGGCATAAACAAAAGACACAAACACACACACAAACAGACACACAAACACACACGTAAAGAAAGACATGAATAGACACACATAGATAGCACACGAAAACACACACAGACAGACACAAACACATATAGACACACAAAAAAACACAAATAAACAAACACATACACAAACAGACATCGACACACATACACACAGAGACACACACATAGAAAGACACACAAACAAATACACACACGCACACACATACAAAAACACACACACAAACACAAACACACACACAAATCAACAGACAAACATAAAAAAAGACACACAAACATAGACACGGACACAAACACAACACACACACAAACACAAACACACATAGACACATACGAAGACACAGACACATGGACACACAAAAACACCAACACATTGACACACTCAAAGACAAACTCACACACACATACAAACCAACACACAAACACACAAACACACATACATAAGCGAACATAGACACACACACAGAGACAAACACAAACACACAAATAGCCACACACATAGACAAACACAAACACACAAATAGACACAAACCCACATACACACACAAAGAAACACACACATAGAAACACACAGAAACAAACAGAAACACACAAAAATAGACAGAAACACACACACACACACTCAGACACATACTCAAACACAAGCACAAACACACATAGAGACACACACTCTCACACACACAAACACACAAATAGACACACACATAACACAAACCAACATATAAACAGGCAGACACAAATATATACACACACAAACACACTTACGCACACACACATAGACAAACACATACACACACAGATACATACACACACACACACAAACAGACACACTCATACACACATAGACACACACACACACATACACATACTAACACAAACAAACACAAACAGAAACAAATACATACATACATAAACACATATAGACACACACACAAACACCCAAATACACACACAAACATACATTTAGACACACAGCCAAACACCCAAACACACACACAAACACATTGATACACACACAAACGTACATTCAAACACACAGACAAACACAAAGACACACCCACCCACACACAGAAACACACACACAGAAACACACACACACACACACATAGAAACACACACACACAAAAACACACACACACACACATAAACTCACACACACACACACAAACACAAACACACATACACAAACATTGACAAACACACATACACAAAATGACATAGACACACACAGACAAACATGCACACATAGAGACACACGCACACACATACAAACAAACTGACAAACATACAAACACACAAACATAGACACAAACACACAGACAAACACATACACACAGACTCACAAACTCACACACACAGACACAGACACACACACACACACACAATGAAACACATGCACACACATGCACACCAACGCATAGATACACAAACACACAAAGACAAACACACACACACACACAGAAACTCACAAAAACACACAGATAGACACACACACAAATACACAAACACACAAACACAAACATACACTAAAACACTAACACAGATAGACATAGACACACAAACACACAAATAGAGATAGAGACACACACACACATACAAATGCACAAACACACAGAGAAACACACACACACACAAATGCACACATACCCAGACATATACAGACACAAATATTAAAAAAACACAGACACAAATATTTAAAAAAAAAGACACAAATATTTAAAAAAAAGACACAAATATTAAAAAAATACACACACATAAACACATGCACACATACAAAGACACACACAAACACAGGCACACAGACACACATGGACAGACACAAAGACACACGACACATATAGACAGAGACACACAGACACACATGCACACACACAGAGACACACACACAAACACACACACACACACACTCATAGACACACACACACACAAATACACACACACATAGACAAAGACATAAACACACACACACAAACACAAACATACACAGACAAACGCACACATACACAAATTGACAAAAATACAAACTAATAGACAGACACACACTCAAAAAGATACACAAACACATAGAAAGAGACACATACACACAAACAAACACACAAAAACACACACAAACACATACACACAAACTCACAAACAGACACATGCAAATAAATGCACAAATATACAGACAAAAACACACACACGAAGAAACACACACATAGACATACACACACACAACCACACAAACACACACACACACACACAAACACACACAAAGAAACACACACACAACATGCACACATACATAAATAGACACAAATACAAATAGTAAAACACACACAGACACAAACATACACACATATACAAAAATACAAATGGACAGACACAGACACAAACACATACACACACATGGACAGACACAAAGACACAAACACATAGAGATAGACACATAGATAGACACACACACAACACATATGCACTTAGACACACAAATACGTAGACACACACACCCACAGACACACACATAGACACACACACACATATGCACTTAGACACACACAGACACACACACCCATAGACACATATACAGACACACAAAGACACACACACAGACAAACGCACATAGACAAACACACACATACAAAAACACACACAAATACATACACAGACATAGACAGACACAAACACACATAGACACACACACACAGACTTGCATATACAAACACATACACATAAACACACACAAACATACACAATCACAAACACACATACATATAAATAAACAAATATAGAGAGAGACTTACACAGACACAAACACACAAACATAGACAAGCATTGACACACAAACATATACAAACACAGATAGACACAGACACAGATGGACACAGACAAAGAAAAACACACTGATAGAGACACACACAAACTCACAGACATACATAGACCCAGACACACACAAGCAGACACAAACACACAAACATAGACACACACACACACATAAACACATAGAGACACACACACACACACATACACAAACAAACACAAACACAACCACACAAATACAAACACACAAACACATATAGACACACACACAAACACACACACACACACACATTCCCCCCCCCCCCCACACACACAAACAAACACAAACTTACATAGACACAAACACCGATACACAAACATAGATAAACATAAACGAACAAGCACACACACACAGACATAGATAAAGACAAACACACACATAGACACAGACATACATAAACATACACACAACCACACAGACAAAAACACCCCCATACACACACACACACACATAAAGAAACACACATACAAATGCACACAGACACAAACAAACATAGTAAAATACATACAAACACAAACAAAGACACATAGACACACACAAAGACACAAACAAAAGAACACGCAGACATACAAACACACACACACAAACACAAATACAAACATACACATAAGCAGACACAGACAAACATACACTAACACACACACACAAATATAGAAACACACACTCACACATAGACACACACATACACACAAACATAGAGACAAATACATAGACACACATGGACAAATACAAAGACACCCAAACACACACACAAACAAACGCACCAATAAACATACACAAAATGACACACAAACACAAAAATACACAAACACATAGACACACACACACAAACATCTACACCGACATACACACACACACACACGCACATAGACAAACACAAATAGACACACACACACACACAGAAACACACACAAACACAAACACACACACACACCCACATACAAACAAACGCAAACAAATAGAGAATTACTTAGACATACACAAACAGACACTGACACATAGACACAGACGCACAGACACATATGTATATCCATAAAGAGATAGACACACAGACACAGACACACATAGACATACATAGACACAAACACACACAGACACACACACAACGAAATAGACACACACATACAAAAATAGATACTCACAAAAATAAACACACATGCACACATACACAAATACACACACAGAGACACAAACACAAACACACACAAACAGATATACATACACCGACAAACACAAACACACAAACACACACAAACATACACTTAGACAAACAAACACACAGACCCATAAATACACAAAGACCCACAGACACACACTTATACACACAAACACATAGACACATACACACACAGACAAACATAGACTCACACACACATATACAAACAACCACAAATAAATACAACCTTATATAGACACAAATACATAAACACACACAAACAAACATAGATAAACACAAACACATTGACACACACACAAACATAGACAAAGACAGACACACACACACACAGATACACAAACATACATACAGAAATAGACACACATAGAAAGACCTAGACACACAAAGACAAATAGACACACACACACACAAACACACACAAATAGACAAAGACACACACATAGACAAACACACACACACACACACACAAACAGACACTTACACACAAAAATACACAAACATACACTAAGACACGCAACTACACAAACACGCACACACAAAAACACACACAAACACACATAGACACACACACAGACACACATAGACACAAACATAGAGACACACACACACACACATACATACACACACACACAAACACAAAGAAACACACACACACACAAACACAAACACACATAGACAAACACACACACACAAACACAAACAAACACACACACACAAACACAAACAGACACACACACACAAGCACACACACACAAACAAACACTTAGCCACGTACAGACACACACACATAGACAAATAGACACGCAAACACATACACACACACACATACAAACATACTCACAAACACAGACACACAAACATAAACATAGTCATACACAGACACACACACACACACACACACAGACACACACACACAGACAAACACAGACACACAGGCACAAACATACATAGACACACACACATAGAGACACACTTACAGACACACACAAAGAAACACATACAAACACACACACACTCACTAACACACATACACAAAGACATACACACACAGATTGATAGAAATAGACATAGGCACACAAACACGCATGGATAGACACAAAGACACATAGGCACACACACACACAAATAGACACACACAGACAAACACACACAAACAACCACACATATACATAGACACAACACACACACACATACACACAAACGTAGACACACACAAACTCACACATACATATACACAAATAGACATAAACACATATAGACACTCACACACAAAAATACACACACATAGAGACACACACAGAAAAAGACACAAACACAAAGACACACATACATAGTCAAACACTTACACCAATACACATAGACAGACACCTACACACGCACACATATACACACACAAACAGTCACAGATAGACTCAAGTACATTGACATAAACAGAAAGAGACACACAAACACAAACACACAGACAAAGTTAAACACAGACACACATACACACACAAACACACAAATACACACACACACACAAACATAGACACACACACACACAAGCAAACACACATAAACACAGACACACACCTACATAAACTCAGACACATAGACACAGATACATAGATAGACACATTAACAGACACAGATACATAGATAGACACATTAACAGACACACATAGACAAATACACAAACACAGATACACAAACAAAAACACACAAACACACACACATAGTACTACGAGAAAGCTAACACACATAGAGTATGAGAAAGTTGGAGTTGGCAACATTTCTTCTCATGTATATAAAGCATAAAAAGAAATCGAAATAGAATAAGAAAAAGAGAAGGAAGCTGGGACGCATCTGGGAGAGAGAGAGATTGAGGACACCGTAGCAGCGTCCACCCTTGCCTGAGCTATTGGGAACTCACTAAAAAACCTCCATTCTCGTTAGAGTTTGCACCATAGTTAAGGAGGAGCCTCCATCCTTCCACGTACCAGTTTTTTTTTCATTTTGTGTATTATTTCCTTTCCTTAGTGGTTGTTTTCATGCCCTTGTCTATCTTAGCTCCATGATTACGTAGTTTTCTCTCCCTAAATGTTTATTTGCATTTGGTTCCTCGAGTTGTTGGTCACCAATTTTTGTACACTCTCTTTTTGCATTGTGGTTACCTCGTGTGTTGTAGTTCGTTGTCTATTGAGCTTGCTCGAGTAACATGAGGGGAACGAGGAAGAGGGAGAGAAGTGCTAGGAAGAGAAAGAGAGCCAGTGAGAGAAAGAGGAAAGGGAAAGGGAAAATTTGAGAGTAAGAAGAAGATAAAGAAAGAAAGAGAGGGAACTTGAGAGAGGGGAAGAGGAAGAAGGAAAGAAGGAGAATAGAGAAAGAGTAGAAGAAGAAAGTTTGAGAAGTTGAGAGAGGAAGAGAGAGAGATGGAGAGAGTGGGGCTAAAAATAATAATAATAATAAAATAATGAAATAACAAATAAATAAATATTGTAATTATTTAAATAATAATTAATAATATTATAAGTATATATATATATTCATCTAAGCTTTGGCCAATATTATCTTTCTTACTTCTTGGTTTGGTGGTATGCAGATTCCTCTGTTAATTTTGATTATTCTATCTTCCCTCTTTCGATATTTATCATTCTAGTCTAGTAGTTCTTGTTAAGAAGAATCCTTGTGCTATTCTTCTTTGATTTGTTCTAGGAATTCGTTAGTGATTTTTAAAGTACCTAAGAGTAAACTCTTGGGGTGCATTTCTTTTGCTAGATTTAAATTCCTAAAATCTTTAATTAATTTTTGTTCTTCTCCCATTATTGCAAACAACTACAATGATTTTTAGCTCAACGCATCTGCTACAACATTTGCTTTGCCTGGATGGTATAATAGTTGAAAGTCATAATCTTTTAGAAATTCCATCCATTTTTGTTGC
The DNA here is from genome assembly GCA_026544285.1 of Pachyrhizus erosus. NCBI lineage: Eukaryota > Viridiplantae > Streptophyta > Magnoliopsida > Fabales > Fabaceae > Pachyrhizus > Pachyrhizus erosus. Next base: position 20,874 of record JAMLFT010000986.1, on the reverse strand, counting down.
CATATATTCAATTCTTTCTAATCAAATAAATAATGCAGGTTCTTATGATTGCTGAACATCTTCTTGATCCATAAAGATAGTGTCTTCAAATTTTTAAAGCAAATGCTATTGTTGCTAGTTATAGGTCGTGAGTTAGGTAATTTGCTTCGTGAGATCTCAATTGTTGTGAAGCGTAGGTGACCACATTTCCTTCTTGCATTAGTACACAACCTAATCCTTATCGTGAGGGATCACAGTAAACATCAAATTTCTTTTCTAGATCAGGTAATGTTAGGATAGGCGCAAAGGTTAGTCTTTTCTTTAGTTCTTGGAAACTACTTTCGTATGATTCATCCCAAACTAAAGCTTGGCCTTTTCGTGTTAGCTTGGTTAAAGGTAAGGCTAATTTAGAAAATCCTTCAAGGAATTTTCTATAATTTCCTAAAAGGCTTCTAATTTCTATGATCGTCATTGGTTGACTCTATTGCATGAAGACTTCTACCTTTGCAGGATCCACCACGATACCATCTTTTGATATGATGTGTCCCAAGAAACTTACTTCTGTTAACTAGAAGTTGGATTTGGAAAGTATTGTGTATAATCATCATTCCTTGAGGATTTGTAGCACGATCTTCAAATGTTTTGCATGCTCCTCGTGACTTTTGGAATATATTAAGATATCATTGATGAAAATGACAACAAATTGATTGAGATATTCATTGAAGATACAATTCATATAATCCATGAATATAACGGGGGTATTAGTTAATCCAAAGGGCATAACTAGGTATTCGTAATGTCTGTATCGGTCTGGAATGTTGTTTTTGGGATATCTTCATTCTTTACTCGAATCTAATGATATCCAGATCGAAGATCAATTTTAAAGAATACTTGAGCTCCTCTCAACTTATTCATAAAATCCTTTATTCTAGGAAGAGGATACTTATTTTTTATAGTGACTTTATTAAGTTGGCGATAATCAATGCTAAGTCGCATGTTGCCATCCTTTTTTTTAAACCAGTAACATAGGTGCTCCCCATGGTGACATAGTGGGCTGTATGAATTTCTTATCTAGCAATTCCTCGAGTTGACTTTTCACTTTTGCTAGTTCCTTAGATGCCATTCTATAAAGGGCAATAGAAATTGGAATAAGATCTATCGTGAATTCAACTTCCCTTTCTCGAGGTAATTCCTTGACTTCATTAAGGAATACTTCAGGAAAGTCTCTTACTATAGGGATATTACTAATTTGTGTATCTTCTTCTACTTGAGTAGAAGATAGAGCCACGAAGATTTGTGGATTTTCTATGTCCTTAAAATTTGAAAACTCACAAGATTTGGATTCAAGATTTCTAAAGTTTAGATTTTTGTTATCGTAATGAAGGATGACATGATTAGTAGATAATCAATCCATGCCCAAAACAATATCTAAATTGGTCAAAGGTAGACAAATTAAGTCAATCTCAAATTTCTGATTTCTATATGTACTGGACAGTTTAAAAAGACTAAGTTTGTTTTCACTAAGATATTTGTGGCAGTATTTATAAATAGTTCATAAGGCAAAGAACTTGTAGGTAAAGATAAACTTTTGACACAATCAATGGATATGAAGGAATGTGTACCACCAGAATCATACAATACATCAATGAGTTTATTAGTTATGATGCACTTACCACGAATAACATCATCTAATCTTTCAGCTTCGGTTCCACTCATAGCAAATATCTTTCCCGCTACTTGTTGCTTGCCTGCTCCTTGACTAGACGTATTTCTAGAAAATCTACTGGTGCTTGCAGTTTCTTTCTTGGGTGACCAACAATTTTGTTTGTTATGTCCTTTCTTGCCATAGTTTTAACAAGTAGGAATTTAGGGATAATTCCTTTGAAAATGTGGTCCTCCATATTTCAAACAATGTATTGTGGTTCCTAATTATATTGTTATAGAGGAGCTTACTCCACCTTGGGCTTTTGGTGTAACTTAATTTCTTTGGGAAAAAGGTTTTTGATAAGGTTTCCACTATTATTGACCAAAAGTGCTTCTAGGAAAAGGAGTTTGAAGGTTGAAAAGTGAGGTAAACCAGCTTTAATTAAAACCAGTTAAGCTTAATCTATTTTTCTTGACCACCAATTATTTACAAAAATGTCACGAATGAAGTATCAATAATTCAATTTGTTTCACATATTCAATACTAATATTATTTCAATACTTTGCAATATCTATAGGTGAAGTATACAAGTTTATAAAATATTTTATGAAATTTCAATACAACTACATGAAACACATAAATATGCATAAAACAAAAACATAGAACCAGTGTCTGCTAATGAACCACAAATTAAATTGTTATCTTCATAAATGATTTCAAAAAATAAATGAGATTGATACTACTTTTTCTATGGGTAAATAATACAAAGTAATTTATGATGACTTTGTAAAAAAAATTATGATGACAATACTTTATGATTTTTTTTTAGTATCTATCATGTTATCATAAAAATTTATTTTCAGCACAAAAAAATATTTTTTTTAATTTGGATTTGCATAATTGTAATCATATATCTATCATGTTTTATGAAATTTTATATATTTTTAATATGTATCTTACACATCATATATTATATATTTTAAAATAACAGTATGATGTATCAAATACGTATCATATTTGTAACTAATATCATCAAATATCTAGAACTCCCTTTAATTTTAAAGTTCTAGATTTGGTTTTCAAACTTCTTAGAAGTAAACTAAAGTGTAACTTATGTTACTTGTTTATCATGCATTAGAATTAAATTAATGCGATACCTCATTTGGCAGCAGACAGCATCTGGCTGCCGCACATGCTAACATGTGAAATTGATACTTAATTTTTAAATTTTTATATGCTTAAAATAGGTAATGAGATTAAACAGATTAATAGGGATTTAAAAATAAAATTTGACAAAAAAAAATATACGTTATTATCCAATTAAATTCAATAATGATAAAATAAGTTATTAAATTGTCAAAATCTTTATTATAACGTTTAAAGAATAATATGACTAATATCAAAAGATTATTTAATTGTAAAAATTAAAATAAAATTAAAATTAAAATTAAAGAATCAAAATCAATTTTTTTAAAAACCAAAATAAAAAAATACTATTTTTAGTCACCAAATTGATATTTAAGTTTTGAACAAAAATAGAGAGGTAGCAAATGAAAGAGAGATAAATTAATAAAGTAAAAGTACTCTTTCTCTCTTTATTTTATTATGACTTAAATATTAATTTAGTTCCTGCAAAATAGTACATTTTTATGTTAGTCTTTTAGAATTTTTTTATTTTGGTCTTTTAATGTTTTTTATTTTAGTTTTTACTATCAAATAATTTTTTGATTTTAATCTCTATTATTCTTTAAATAACATTGTAACAACAATGTTGACAATCCAATGATTTATTGCATCATGAAAGAGTATGTTAGGACAATTAATTTGTTAAACTATATTTTTAAATTCCTTCTCAATTAACTTAATGTTATTAATTATTTTGAATATATAAGAATTTAAAAATATAATTTATTAAAAAAAAAAGTTATACGTGATTAGCTGTTAGACTTTGTGACAATGCAATAAGTCATTAGACTTTTCAAGTCACTATTACGATATTATTTAATGTTGTTATTTAATAGTAAGCACTACAAAAAAATTAAAGGACTAAAATAAAAAATATTTAATTATCAAAATAAAATAAAAAAAATTAATAACATTCGACTCTTCTAATGGCTAAAAATCATCCAACTTATTCATCAATTCATTATAATTTTAGCAAATTTTGGATTTAAAAATAAGAACATGAATGCACATTTTGTTCTAGTTCGATTTTGAATTCTCTTAACAATTTTGAGGAATTTCCTATCCATAATCCTTCAAATGTTGATTACGAAGCCTACCTAACTTATAATTTTATCAAGAATAGCTTATTTTAACAAAATTGATCTGTTTTGAATTCAAAATTTCAATGTTTCAAGTTCAAATCGTTTTCCATGAATTCGTTTATCTTAGAATGTTAAAGTAACTCCTAGAATGGTTCAATAAACTTTCTTTTATAATTTGAAATATAAACAACCTATAACGGTTCTACCAATCAAATTTGAAGAAAAAGTAACTCCTCTAACTTTAATTTAGAGTTTTTCGACGAAAAATTACATAATCTAGCAAAGCTCCAACGAACCTTCAAACTTGCAATTTCTTTTCTATTTCTTCGAATTTCTTTGACAGAATTGTTGTGGAAATGATTTTGAAACTGTATGAATTAAAACGAAACAAGAAGAATAAGGATATAGGTAAAATTGAGAAGAAAAAGTTTACTGAGTTGATGCTTTGAAACTTTGTTTTGAAGGTGTTTATATAGTCATCCCACCATCTCAAATATTCTATTTTAATCCTAGGTGGTAGGTGTAGGCATGGTGAGTCAGGCGAGCTCAAACCTAGGATGGGTGGCTACTTGTTGCAGAGGATTCTCGTGATTGAAGATGAGCTTCAATGGCGATTTTGAAGGAAAAACGAAAAAGATAGATACATTTTAATTGGTTAAGTTACTAGGGATGGGTCTAGCAACTACTCTCTCCTCCTTTCCTTAAGCGCCTAAAGGGGTCAAGTTCGAGTCCTAACCATCCTTTTTTATTTTTTCGCTTTTATTTTCTCCTTACCCCCGCCTTTATGCCTTTTTGTATTAAATATTTAGTTATTATGCTATCCATGGTGGGTAGTCAGCTGGCAAAAACACGTGCCTCCTCTCTCTTGTTCTTGGTTGCGACTCCTTCTCCCCTTCTTTTGTATTTTCTTTTTCTTTTTCTATTTTCATTTTAAAAATTATTATTTTTACTTCTAAATTTTTCATAAACTTTTTATAAATAATTTTATATCCTTCTCCACCTGTTCCTATATTTTCTTTATCAAAAATAATTTTATAAATCTATTTATTTTATTTTTTTATTTATATTTTTAATTATAAAACTCAAATTTTTATTCTGAAAATCCATATTATTATTTTAAATTTATTCTTCTAATTTCTTATGCCTTATATTTATTTAAAAATTCTTCAATGTATAATTACCTATTTTAAGAATTAGTTTATTCTTTCATTTATTAATTTTTGTTTATTCTACTTAGACTATTTAATTAATCTTGTCCATTTATAATTTCAAATTCTACCTTGCATAATAAAAAAATATATTCAAGATTTTATCTAATTAAAATTTCTTTTTTTAATAACATTCTAATATTATTTTTTCTTATAATTCTAAATTTCACGATAATTAATTATCAAAATTATAAATTTTAATATATATATATAATTAAAAACGTGATGTTACATGATAGCTTCAAATTAAAAGCTAAGCATGCCATGGCTCATCCTCACTATGAAACACAAATTAGAGCACATAGTTCATGTTCTGGTTATCACAGCACTTTGCATTAGTTCTAGCTGGAATTGATCCCTCAACATGCCAAATGGTTCAAGGAAAAGTCTCTTGCGTTAACGCTAGAAAAGCATAGGAGAAAATCACATAACGTGAGCTTCTCAATCGAACTTAGAATCTAAAATCCCATGGCAATATATTTTGCTTTTTCTTTATCTCTTCTTAACTGACCATATTATATCATCTAGTGGCACTCAATTTGTCAAATTTAGATACGTAGTTAGTAGAAGGCTACTAGATTGTTGAATCATTAAAGCATCAATCTTTATTAAATTTAAAAGATTACTAGAGAATTGCAACCATATTTTAATTAAAAAAAATTCTGTACATGTTATTTTAAAAAAAAGAAATTGTTGAGGCACATGGCATGTTATCAAATGGCAGTTTCCATTTATCCATAAAAAATGGAAAATAGACAAGTCCCATTTGTTCATTTCCCATACCTTTATTTGGCTATTTGCTACTTGCTTCTCACCAAAACTTGCAGGAAGACATAGCAAATTGTATTTATTGGTAAGTGTTTATTCTTTAAAGTGCTCTTTTGTCGTCTGAAATGCACTCACTAGTCCCCAAATATGTATGTACCCTTTCTATTTGTTTTAAAGTAGTTTACTACAGACTTTTAAACATAGCTAACTATCGTTATATTATCATAAAACTAATATCTAAACAAATGTAAACCCTAAACATTAATAACATGCTTTTAATTATATATCATTGTATGTACATTGTAACATTAATAACATGCTTTTAATTATATATCATTGTAAGTTAATGTACAAATTGATTTTCAAAAAAACTGTTTTTTAGGAGTTATCATTAGGTACCAAGGTTTGACTACTACAGTTCAGCTGTATGACATCCTTTTGAAGTCTTGAACTATAAGGTGAGATTTCTATAGCAATGGATCATATACTTTCTAATATAATTAGCATTTCTTTGTGACTTTCTTAATTGATATTATTTTGGTTGATAGAAACGTAGATATTTTTAAACTTTTAATTTGTGAGAAATAATTTAATTTAATTATAATTTTTATAATTAATCCATTCAATTTATAAATTCAGTCAAATTTTAAATTTAAGATCCCTAAAATTACAATCTATTTTTAAAATAAATTAAAATCGATAAATGACAATTAGTATAAAATTAAAAATCGATTTAATTGTGTTTCAATTTTTTAGTATGGTTGCAGGGGATGGAAGGTAAAAATGATGTGTTGTAGCATTCTCCCTCATTCTCCTTCACCACCTGTTTGGGGACTGCATGGGTAAACACCTCGTATATATTTGGCACCACCTAAAGTTGTGAAGGTGCTATGTAAGTTCCTTGTGCCTATACATAAATACTAAATTTACCTGAGCATTCAAATGTTGGCAAAACTATAACGTCTTGAATGTGAAATCTAGAAAATAAGAGAAATGACACCACCTATCATTTACTTCTACATGATCCAGAGATGCATGCATTGAAGGAATTTGTACGTTAAAATAAGGTGTATTGCGTTTGAGACTGTTTTGAGTTTGTAGTTAAGTATATCTAATTTTTCTAGTAAAACCTTCTTGCGCTTGTTTAATTCTCTAAATTTTTGTCTTGTGTATGTCTATCAGGTGGACAAAACATCCATGCTTGATGATGCCATCGACTATCTTAAGACTCTAAAGCTTCAGTTATAGGCAAAAGTTTAGGTCTACTTCTGTTGGTGAAATTGTGGTTTCCTAAACTTGACCTTAATTTGTAAATATTGGATTTTGAATGAATGTCTTAAGTGTATTTTTATATATATGATATGATGTAGATTATGTCACTAGGTAGTGAAGGCCACTTGTGCTACTACTTGTTGTGGCGCACCATATTAATTTACCACATCTATTCCGAGGACCTAAAAGATGACTGAGTTTGAAAATCTTGCTGATACAAGTGTTCTTTCACTTTCTCTATTTTAAGAGCTCGTTGCCTTTTAGAAGGCCATGTGCTAATATCCTGATTCACCTTACATGGTGAACTTGCAACGCGATTGAACCGACAAGAATGACAGGATCAGTTCTGTTTTTCAAAGGTTTTCAAAGCTTTTCTTGGATCTGAAAATTTTACGTGGAGGCTGATTTTATTGAATTTAAATGTTGTGATTGCTTATACCTGTTAAGTTACAGTTTCCTAGAGTCTCTGCTTGGATTTATTTTATTTCTATAATGTAATTAAACAAATATAGTCTTTGAATTAAGAACTTGACTTGATTTTTAGCTTGGAACTTCTGTAACCGGTTCAGTGTATGAGAAAGCTGGTAGTGTGGTGCATGGAGGAGATCTGGTTGGTTCCCAGGGACTTCTTAATGTGTCAATAAATATTGCAGGTACATACAAAATTTGAATTTGATCTATAGTATCATGTGGATATAACTACTCATCTTCATTTTAGTTTCTTTTGGATTTATGTTTTTAGGTGATATAAGTAACTTAGTTAAATGTACTTACTATGTGAATGCTTATAATTTTCAGGCTACTTGATATGTTGATTGGCCTAACCAGATTTAGTTTAAACACAGTTTAAAAATGATGCTATTCAATATATTCTTCTGTTTTCTTACCTTAATTATTTTCTTTAACATACTCTTTTTAATACATAGATTAATAAATGAGGCTTTTTAAGTTACATAAAAGAAAAAGTGAGTCTCTAGGAGTACTTCATGGGATCTTGTGTGGGCAAGCTATGAAGATTAAAAGATATTGGCATATAGCCTAGAATAACAAGGCTTGAATATTACGGTGGAGTTAGGTTGGAAAAAAATGCGGTATAATTGTTATATCTTTCAACAAATTTCCATTTGTTTGCAATGCAATTTGAAAGGGAGTTATGCCCATGTGTGTCAGAATTTGAAACTGCATATACAATTTGCATCTGTTACTTGGGAGGCATAACAAATCCTACATTACAAAAGTTATTAGTGCAAAACTCTATATATGCAAAATTATGATTTTTGGTATAATTATAAAGACTCAGTTTTTAAAAGACTTTCTCTTTCTGATGTGGTTGGATAACATGTTCATTTATAAAAGTCCTAATCAAGTAAGTTCCTCCAAACGTTCTATTTGTCCTAAAAGATGGTAGTACTATACGTTGTTGATACTAAAAATCGTATTTTACTTAAATTGTTTTCTAATTTCTGTTAAATTGAAATAGTTATATTATTCATATGATACCGAAGGAAACATCCTTCTGAATGGATAAGACAAGAAAATATAGATTTGTAGAGAGATATGGGAATATTGTTTCCTGTGACAAGCGAAATTGATGCTAGATGAACACTCTAGAATATTTGACTTTTATTCTCAAGGTAATTGGTTTATCTTATTTGAAGTATTTTATTTAATTTTTGGTTCTGTATACTTATTTTCTAGCTCTTATTCTATTTTTTGTTTTGTAGATTTTGAAGTTGACACCAAAGGAAAGTGTTTCATGTGGCAGGTAAAGTAGTTCAGATTTTTATATTTTTAGTTTGTTACTTGTACATAATAATAAGATGAGATTATAGTTTCTTTACTAGAAGTATGGAGCCCTCCAATGAGAGTAGTGACATGGAAGCATTGGTATTTGTCTTTCTTCATTGTTTTTCTATTCTTTTATTTCCTAAAGTTGTAATAAATGTTATTATTGTAACATCCTCTATTTTTTCTGTTTTGGTCTTCATTTTGATGTATTTTCTCAGATGTTAGGTGAATCAGTTCAATTAGGTAAGCATGTTCAGTAATCAGCATTATTAGGTGTTCCATTAAGTTATTTTGTGCTTTTCTCACTGTATTCAATCCTTATTCCATTATACATGCAGAAAAATGGTATCTCTTTAACCTCAGAGATAGAAAGTACTCAAATGGATTAAAACCTAAACAGAGCAACAACCTCAGGATACCAAAAGGCAACTGAAACCGACAAGCCAGTTCTTTAATTTTGTTGATCAAAGCACACAAGAGTGAAGAAATACGAAAGGTGGATACTAGAAGGAATAAGAAGGGCCATGGTATGATTGAGTTCGTTAGCGGAGGTGGTAGGTGGTTAACAATTGGGGGGAAATGGTTCATGTGAGCATGTTGAATTTCTTAGTATGGGCATGCACAATTATGAATGAACATTGGCTTATAACTGGGCAGAGAATATATTTCTCTGTAAAGCTCTTTGAGCTCCCTTTTAAATTCAATAAAATCATTTTAAACTAGAATTCTATTATGGGTTTCTGTTACAATGCTATGAACTTTTATTAAAACTCTTCCCTGTTGAAGTATATGTGAAATCTAAATACAGGTTTCAGTGGTGATTTTCTTATGTAATAAAACATTTTTTATACTAATGCCAAAGAGAACAATTAAAGTTTAGTGTTTTAGTTGCATACTTTTACCGACAATAATGAATGGTCAAAGAAGGCATGAAGGGAGAAATAAAGTACAATTCCATTTGTCTCCCCGCACTTAAATCTTGGGAACAAGATTATGTTTTCGTTTCTCCTTGGTGTTATGCCCATGGGCCATATGTGGTAGGTATTGTCATCTCCAATACATAGACTGAAATAGCTTGGCTGAATTTTTGGATACCTTTTCCTTTACAAATTTACTCCATTTTCAAAACATGGATAATTAAACAAACTTAGTTACTGGCATAAGTTTATTTTCTATTTTATTTATAGTCAGAGAGTAAAAGATCTTGACTAATAAAACTTAAATTTCTATTTATACATATGTTAGACATATCTCATAATCTAATCGTTAAATTATCTTTAAATTTGTTTTTAATGAAAATAAACATAAAAACACACATTTTATCTCATCATATTTTTTTTCAATAAAATTTATTTTTCTATACAAATTTACTCCATTTTTAAAACAAGGGTAATTAGACAAACTTAGTTAATAACATAATAGGACATCAATAAGATAGAGTTGAGATAATCCTATCAACAGGTAAGATAAGCACTATTTTCTTAAAGATAGATTTTCTTCAAGGTTTGATGGCTATTGAGTCTTTGATTGTTTCATCACAAATTTAGGCATGTTTGGTGCGTTTAGTGAAATTCAATGGTTAACTTATCAATAAGTAAAGCCAAGGGTTTCTAAAATCACTTGGGTTGACATAACCATGAAAAAGATAACTTAGTAAACTCAACAAGGTATAGCAAACTCTTATCAAATTAATTAAATAACTCCAATATTTTATTATTTTTTTCGTTTTCATCCTTTTCTTTTGAAATATTTTTATTTTATCAAAGCTTTCACCATCTTTCTTAGTTTTCTAGATTTTCATTTACTGTCTATTCTTGATTTATTTATATTTGGTCTAGTATGACTTAGTCCATCTGATTCAATCATCATTGTGATTTGTCCATATTTTTAATTTGGACAGTGAAAATGTTGAATTAGTCCATTATTCAATTTCTCGAACCTTTCAAAGATTAGAGAACATTGGAACATGCATAAACAACTCTCTAACTTAGAGAAGTGTTTTTATATTTAACCAGGAAGATGTATTTAGCTCTATCTTACTTATATAGGCTGCAAGGTTTTGATCAGAAAGTAGCTCATCTGCAACCGTTGCTTTCCTTTCCTTTGTTAGTCTGCTTGAGAAAAAGTCCAGTATATATAATCAGCTAATATATTATTTTACACGAAACAACCGTTTTCTCAAATTCCGGCATAACTCATCACCATTGTTTATGTTAGTGGTTATGGTTGCATTGTCACTAGCTAGTTTCTAGACCTTGATAATTAATTAGGAAATTTTTTATTATTGTTTTCTCATAATTCATTATTGTTTTTAGAGTCCAATTATGTGAAATGCACAGGTACGGGGGATTACAATATATTTAATACAATATCTTAATTTGTTAGTGAGCTTAAAATTTGAACTTTAATTATTTTACTCTTGATGTAAAAAAATTGAATCGCACAAAGTGAACCGTAAAATTGGAATTGAAGTAAAAAATTGCATGAATAAGAGTGATTCAAAAGTGCATTAGGGAAACAAAGAATTTCGATGGAGATTCAATTTTTTGCAAGAGTGATTCAACAAAGAGATGTTGTGCGAAAAAAAGAGATCAATTAATATCTTTCTAGCGAGAGAAAAAGTGAGAGTACCGAAAGATTGGAATTGAGAGAGAGGTTACATTACCATGAACTCCACAGACAACAAGAAAGAGCGAGACAAGAGACAAGTTGAAAACATAAAAATCATATGTAAATTGTTATATCTTCTTGTTGAAGGCCACTTCTTAATAATTGTCTTTATAAAACTGGTTCAGTTTAAAATTGAATTTCGCACACCCCTACTTATAGTCCTGTTTACACCAAATCTTATCTCATGCATGAATATGACGGTCAATGGTGATGGTCACAATTTGTGGGGTCTGCAGAGTAGACATCTTCATCTGGATTAACTTATAATTTAAATACTTTGTCACATTCACCATCCAACTAATAGGTATGAAATACCGATACTTCAATTTGTTTCATGTATTTGTATCATATCAATATTATTGGTATTTCACAGATACTTATTAATGAAGTATCAATAATTCAATTTGTTTCACATATTCAATACTAATATTCTTTGGATACTTTGCAATATGTATAGGTGAAGTATACAAGTTTATAAAACATTTTATGAAATTTCAATACAACTACATGAAACACATAAAGATGCATAAAACAAAAACATAGAACCAGTGTCTGCTAATGAACCAAAAATTAAATTGTTATCTTCATAAATGATTTCAAAAAATAAATGAGGTTGATACTACTTTTTCTATGGGTAAATAATACAAAGTAATTTATGATGACTTTGTAAAAAAAATTATGATGACAATACTTTATGATTTTTTTTAGTATCTATCATGTTATCATAAAAATTTATTTTTAGCACAAAAAAATATTTTTTTAATTTGGATTTGCATAATTGTAATCATATCTATCATGTTTTATGAAATTTTATATATTTTTAATATGTATCTTACATATCATATATTATATATTTTAAAATAACAGTATGATGTATCAAATACGTATCATATTTGTAATTAATATCATCAAATATCTAGAAGTCCCTTTAATTTTAAATTTTTAGATTTGGTTTTCAAACTTTTTAGAAGTAAACTAAAGTGTAACTTATATTACTTGTTTATCATGTATTAGAATTAAATTTATGCGATACCTCATTTGGCAGCAGACAGCATCTGGCTGCCGCACATGCTAACATGTGAAATTGATACTTAATTTAACATACCTTTATAGTTAGTTTATGATTTAGGAATGTATGACAGATTTTGTCTCATGCATGCATGTGACTGTCAATAGTGATGGTCACCCTTTTGTGGTGTGCGCAGAGTAGGCATATTTTATAAAATCTAGAATTTTATCACATTCACCATCCAACCATTCGTGACCACCCACCAACTCTTATTATAATCTATCTCTCTCATAATATTTACATCGATGTGAAATATATTAAAGTTCGACTAATGAAAACTATTTAAAATAGAAGCCACCAATGAAAACTATGCTAATTTTATAGATATTTTATGTTAGTGTATGAGCAATGAGCTTGGTGAAACATCGTTTGTTAAAATACTCAATCGCAGAAAAATATTGACTGAAATCAGACCAAATCATGATATATTAAATGCAGATCTAATCTCACAGGTCGGGCATGTCTACATGGAATAAGCCCACCAAAATGAGTAAACATAGATGATATATCGACACACTAAACAAGCAATACATCAAGGAACACAGGCATATAGATTTTGAATTAATTTTTGTGAAGGTTTCCATGAGAAATTCAATTAAAATTTGGCATGTAAAACACAACTGCTCTCTAATTGTGACTAGACAATGGAATAATTATAATTTTTTCTTATTAATTATAGTTAAATTTCTATCAAATTTTAAATGTGTTGTGATATTATTGATTAAAATACTATTAGTTTAATTCAGTATCGTATATACGTGCATTATATTTCATTTCATAACATTGCGTTCACATTTTTAATGACATTACATTTCATAACATCATACTCATTTCGTCAATGAGTTGGTGTACCTATATGTCAGATTGATCTAGAGTTTGATGATGGAGAATGTGAGTATTCCATTATCACACACATGTTGATGTCATAGGAGAACCACCTCCATTATCGCTGTTGAAGAAAGAGTAGTGCTATCAGAATCGAACTAATCATCTACTCAGTGGAGACAATGAGTCAATGGTTTCACCAGTAATTCAATAATTGAACTCTATAAATCAGTTTATATTAAATATGTAAGCCAATATATTCGTCTGAATTCATCACATAGTTGAACCATGAACTTGGATATCAGGTATTAGGTTTTGCGAGTTATGACTTATATATTATTTAATTTATTTATTCTTATTTAATATAAAATTTCATATTCATACTTATACTCTAAAAAAAAACAAGTTACTAATGTTTATTATGAGAGTCACATATTTGGTGTGTGACATGACAAGCTACACTGGGATGTTGATGCTCTACAAACGCTAGCTCTTATTTTTACGAACAGCCTAAGCATCAACCGTTGGCTGAAAGTTTAAAGCCTGACGATCCATGTAACATCAACCAACCCTTATTTCCCTACCTTATGCTTATGGGCAGGGAACAAACAATATTATACATACGTTTTTATTAATCGAACTTCTAGGTTCTACACTTAGCCAAAGCACAGAGAGAATTCTTCTTGTGCTGAGTAAGTCCTTGTAACATTTCAGTATCAATGTCTTCTATTTCCACTCCTGGTGGCAATTCCCAATCAAATGAATTCAGAAGATTGGCAAGAATAAGGTCCACAGAGGCAAGTGCCATAGGCATACCAGGGCAAATTCTACGACCAATACCAAATGGAATAAACTCAGAATCTTGCCCTCGAAAATCTATAGTACTATCCAACCACCTCTCGGGTATAAACTCGTCTGGATCTTTCCAAGTCGTAGGATCTTTATGGATAGCCCAATTATTCACAATCACTAATGTCTTGGCTGGAATTTCATAGCCATCTATAGTACATGGTTCAGTTGTTTCTCTGTACACTATTGGTGCTGGTGGATACACTCTTAGTGTCTCTTTTATCACAGCCTTTAAATAAGGAAACTTTTGAATATCATCTTCATTTAGAAAATCCTTTTTACCTCCCAGATTCCTAATTTCATCTTTTACTTTCTTCATTATTTTTGGATTTTTTAGCAGTGCAGTCATAGCCCAGACTGATGCGGAAGTAGTTGTATCCGTTGCTGCTACAAGTATGTTCTGGAGAAAAGCATCAGCAGTTGATAATTGGTCAAAAATAGAATTTGACAAACATAGTCTTTTACATTTTCTTTTTTCTTTTTTAAAAAAAATGAGTATGTTCTTAACCCTTAGTCAAATATATAATAACCATTACGCAACATTCAATGTTCATGTTTCTTTATGTGTGTGCAAATATTTATACCATTTATGTTACATGAGATAGATAGATTAAGTAAGAAGGAGAGGAAAAAATCTTCAAACCATAATCACGGCTTTGATGTGATCATACGTGAGGTCTACATAAAACGCACGTTGCTTCTTCAGTTGCAGTAAGACATCTATTAAATCCTCGTTCTCTGGAGTCTTTCTATTGGGATCCATGTGTTCATCAATGACTTCTTGGTAGAACTTATTCATCTCCTTAAAATTCCGTTCAAGACGAGCATGCCTTTTGGTAAATTTATCAATCCAACCTAAGTAAGGACTATAATCTGTGAAAAACAGGGTAGCCAACATGATCTGACACTCATTAAACAGGTCATGGAACCTACTCCTTTCGGTTCCTTCTCTTTCATACCTGTTGCAAAATGGAGCAATTATGATAGTATGGTTTAGTAAATTATAAAGTAAATTAGATTCACTCCTAAGGTTTTATAAATGTACACAAAAATCTCTTATTTTTGTAATTCTTATATTAATTTTTTTATAAAAAAATTAGTATAATATATAAAAAAATATACGTATAATATTTTTAAATATAAAAAATATAATAATGTGTCAATATAATATTTTTAAATATAAAAGATTAGTGTAAGTATAAAATAAGTTTTGTTATGAGTAATTTAAAACAAAAATTAAAAAGTTATGAGTGTGATTTAGTCTAAAATATTTAATTAAACTTAATTCACCGTATGTACTTTGAGTTTTTTTTTTATGATGTCTTTATATTAAAGTAATTATATTTTCTAAAATTCATATCTCATATAAAGGGATATATTATATGGTATAAATTCTTATTATTAATTAGTGCATTTAAAAAATATTAAAAAATATGAAAAATAAGTCGCGAAACAATTTAAGTGAGTTTCTTATAGAGTAATGCTATATTTTCTTACACATGGTTTAGGTGTCTTTTATGGTAAGTATTGAATGAAAAGTAAATATATGTAATCTCTTAAAAATATAAAAAACATTGAAAACTTATCATAAAAGCTAGTAATAGGAGGATGAAGTAGGAGGATATAAAATTATTTTTCTTGCAAGTTTGGAGAGTATTCTCCTTTTTGTATGTCCTTATTCCTTACGTACCTTCTCCCAAAAGCAACTCTACATATAATAGTGCTCGTGAGGGCCAAGAGTGTTTCACTCAAATTTGTAACTTTTGAAGATGAGGCCTGCATGGATATTTTCTTTATCATCTGCTTGACCTCTTGGTGTCTTACTGTGGAAAACTTAGAGACACGCATGGGGTTAAGGACATGAACAACACAAAATTTTCTCATTTCTTTCCAATAACTATTGTATGGACCAAATGCAACGTCAAGCCCATCATAGGACATTCTCCGTTGTCCATGTAATAGAGGTCGCCCACAAAACTCAATGTCGTGATCTTTCAGTACCTTTTTGACAACTTTAGGGGAGGAAACAACAATTGCTGGTCTTAAACCTAATTGAAGGGAAAATAGTGCCCCATATTTGTATGATAGTTGCCTTAGCTGAGCATAAAAAGGAGAATTATTCAGATGATGAAGACTCCCTATTATGGGAAGGGCACTAGGACCAGGTGGAAAAGGTGGCTTCTTCAAGGTTTTGCGGTATCGGAAGAAGAATAAGAAAAACAAGGGAAGAGTAAGGCATAGAATTAGAAGTGGTGAAACCATTGTGGCCTATAACCAAGAGGTGGATTGTGAATTCTTATCAGAATCTTAGGACCTATATAAGGGCATAAGCAAGTTAGGGGAACTTTGTAATTATCTGAGAGCAGTAGCTAGGTAAAGATAGGCAAATAGAGAGAAATGACAAAGTAGTTTCTATCTTGATATAAAGTAAAAATTAATTTATAAAAAATAATGCATTATGAAAAAGATAATTTGGATATTAAAAGGTTTTAATTAAGGAAGTATGGTTATTCAAGTTTAATTGATATGAATTAGAAAAAAAAGATAGTGAAAAATTTTAGACTCATTTTTATTCAAAATATATCTTACAAAATAATAAGACCTGATGTCTTTTATATACTTCTCATTTCTGAATAGGAAATCTAAATGTCTAACATTTACTATACTTCTTTCTGCATGTTCGGCTTCTTTCTTTTATTCAAAATTGATGGAAATAAAGCGTCGGTGTAATCCATAAAAGAGTCATCTTTCTTCGAGAAAATATAAAATAAGGCATAGGAATCTATTTTGCTTTATCTGTAACCATAGATGTATAAAACATTTGTTATTTATATCAACGTTTAAAAATCAATTTGGTATGTAAAAAATAATATTTTTGTATTTAATTTTAAGAAAATTTTTATTTTAATCCTTTAAATATTTTTATTTTTTATTTTCAGATTTACTATTAAGTAACAACATTAAATAATATTGTAACGATTTTTAAACTTCAATAACTTATTATATGTAAATTATATTTTTAAATTCTTATATGTTTAAAATAAATAATGAGATTAAACTGATTAATAGGGATTTAAAAACAAAATTTGACAAAAAAAAATATACGTTATTGTCCAATTAAATTCAATAATGATAAAATAAATTATTAAATTGGCAAAATCTTTATTACAATAACGTTTAAAGAATAATATGACCAATATCAAAAGATTATTTGATTGTAAAAATTAAAATAAAATTAAAATTAAAGAATCAAAATAATTTTTTTTTAAAAACCAAAATAAAAAATATTATTTTTTGTCACCAAATTGATATTTAAGTTTTGAATAAAAATAGAGAGATAGCAAATGAAAGAGAGATAAATTAATAAAATAAAAGTACTCTTTCTCTTTTTATTTTATTATGACTTAAATATTAATTTAATTCCTGTAAAATAGTACATTTTTATGTTAGTCTTTTAGATTTTTTTTTATTTTGGTCCCTTATTTTTTTTATTTTAGCTTTTGCTATCAAATAATTTTTTGATTTTAATTTCTATTATTCTTTAAATAACATCGTAACAACAATGTTGACAATCCGATGATTTATTGCATCATGAAAGAGTATGTTAGGACAATTAATTTGTTAAACTATATTTTTAAATTCCTCCTCAATTAACTTAATGTTATTAATTATTTTAAATATATAAAAATTTAAAAATATAATTTATTAAAAAAAAAGTTATACGTGATTATCTATTACACTTTGTGACAATGCAATAAGTCATTAGACTTTTCAAGTCACTATTACGATATTATTTAATGTTGTTATTTAATAGTAAGAACTACAAAAAAATTAAAGGATTAAAATAAAAAATATTTAATTATCAAAATAAAAAAATATTATTTTTAGAGAATAAATTAATATTTAAACTATTTTTATTTTAATTTTTTAAAAATTAAACAAACTATTTATATATAATAAGATTTTAAAAAATAATAATTTTATATTAAGGAAAAAGTTAATTAAAAGGTAAATTTATTTTTTCAATCTCATTTTTATTCATCAAAATAATAGTAAAAATATTTTTTAATTCTATTAGTTCTATTTTTTCTTTATTTTATTATGAAAAATATGTGTTATCTTTGGCATGTTGAACTGTTAAATTAAGAAAAAGAATAGAAAAAAAAAAAATACATCAGAGTCTACTGTGCACGGTGTGAATGTAACCAATAAAACACGGGTACAACTACAAAATGTGGATATAGTCCCACGTTTTTTATGCTAAGTAAAATGATTAGTCAATATTAATTATTTATTTCTGTGAAGCGATACTTTGTTGATTCCACGTTTTAATAATTTGGATCTTGTGATCAACAACACACTAAATGATTTTGAAAGTAATAATCGGACAAAAGACGAGTACAACTGTTGTCTGTTCCTCCATCAGTGCAATTAAAAATTTATTAAACTAAGGGGTATTTCACAAGGAAGTAGTTTTTAACTATTTTCCATATTCTGAAATTTGGAGGACAAGGCGACAAATTTCCGCATGTGATTTATGACAGATAATTATATAAATATCATTATATCTAGGGTTAGTCTACAAGTTTAAGTTTAAGGCCAACTAAACAAATATTTATTATTAATTTTTATAAAATAAAAAAATCTCATATGTTAGTTAAAAGATTATATATGTTGATAAAAAAAACTTAACATAAATTTTTTTTAAATAATCATTTTTTAAAAAAATTATTTTAGGTCTCATTTATTATTTAACTAACCTTAATTATATCAGTATAATCTATTTGATTAGTATGATTGAAATAACTCTTGACTTATATCGCTAAGAATTATCTTAGACTACTACTAGGTTATCAAGGTACAAAAAGTCACTAATTCTTGTATGAATCAAAGATTACATAATTAATAATTTCTTAACATACTAAGATGTATCTAATTCAAAAGGAAGATATATATTAAATCTAATGTGTGATAATTATGTATTATTAATCTTTAATGGCTAATTAGTAATTTTATAATTATCAGATGCATGAACCCTATGTTTCACTAATGAGTATAAAATATAGTTTCATTCTTGAGTTAATTAATAGTTTATTTTCATTTATTATAATCATTTACTATATTAAACAGTTTACCAACTTGAGCATTAAAGTATCTTGACAAGTACAAGACAAAAAATTACTATCATATCTTGGTGCAAGTACAATCATTAAATTTATAAATTAAATATTAAGTTGTTAGGTTCAATTGTTAGGTACCTACCACTAGCATTAACTATAACAATTACTTTTATAAAAGAAAAACTTTCTTTTTTCTTTTATGTTCAATCATTATTATTGTGATTACAGGTTTGATTTCTTTTAACAAATTCTTCATTATTTATCATTACTCATTGTCACGAGGGGTGACACCTTTTCTTCTCTCCTTCTTTATTTAGTTTAGGGGTGACAAATCAATCCCTTAAATTATCAAAAAATTTATAACTAATTTTTGTTATAAAATATATTAACAATGATATTTATTATATAATTTTAATATTTATATTAAATTAAAATGATAAACTCAATGCATGAATATTTATATCATACAAAGTAATAAAACAAACTCAGGCGTATGATAATTTTCACAACATAATACAAAATATATCATATTTTTAATAATTAAAATAAATAAAAATACTTATTTTGTATAACTTAGTATAAAAATAAAAAAATTATTAATACTATGTACTATCAGAATTATACATATTATTAAATCATTCTTTTTCTTAAAATATATAATTTTACTGTAAATTGAAATATTTATATTTTATTTTATCTTATATTATGTTAATTATAATATATTTATTATATATAATATCAATTAATATCATTAAAAATATTTAATTAAAAGGTGGTTTAAATATTTAAAAAAATATCACTTTTTTAAGGTACTTATTACAACTATCACACTTTGGTAAGTATTTATCGCATATTTATGTTAAGAAAAGAAATAAAACTAAATACATGTATTAAATAAATAGTTAGTGTATTTTATAATTTAAAATAATATTTTATTTTAATATTTGCATCTACTTTAGTTAATTTTTATATTTTAAATTACTCAACAAATAATTTATAGAGTCAAATCACAAAGTGTTTAAATTCTAATTGTTAAAATATTATAAAAATAATATTTTTTTAAAAAATATTATTGTAAAATAACTGTGTTATCTTCTCAATTCATATATTAAAATTTAATAACATTTAAATTTAATTTTAATATAAAATTTAATATAGCATTTTTATTCATTTTAATTTCTAATAGTAATAAAAAAAATTATTTAAAATCATATATTATTTACAATATTTAAATTATAAACATAAACACATTTGTTGTTACATTATAGACTGAATATGTTACACATAAATATTTTATAAATAATTTAAATGAATTTTTATTTAATATAAAATTATTTTTTGTTATTAAATATATTAATAATGATATATGTTATATGATTTTAATATTTATATAATATTAAAATGATAAATTAAT
>JAMLFT010000985.1:0-34616 GCA_026544285.1 Pachyrhizus erosus | reverse complement strand
AAAAAATTAGTACATGTTAGGTAAATAAATAGTAAAATAATTATGGAATAAAAAAATTGTTATTAATAATATTTAAATATTTTTAAAAGGATCAATTTAATATATATTTATCTTCAAATTAAAATTTGGGGAAGAAATAATTACTAATATATATAGTTAACGTAATGAAAATAAATAAGAGTAATTTTAAATAGGAGAAATGTTATTTAGTGATATTTATATTTTTTTATAAGGATGTTTGAGTATTAGTGTTTAAATTTATATTATATGTTTTAGGAATTTAATCTTTGTTATTATAAGTATTACTGTAATGAAAATTAGTTAATTGATTTATTAAGAAATGATTGCAATATTAGTAGTTAAAGTAAAGAGAATTATCCTAGTCATTAGTATTAATATTGACATTATGAGTAATTGAGTCATATTAAAATGTTTATAGAAAATTTAATTACTGTTATTGCAATTGTTAGTGTAATAAAGATTTATTAATTGATTAATTAATTAAAAACAAATAATAGTCTAATTAAAAAAATTAAGAAAGATTTTTGCCTTAGATAATTGGCAGATAAACATAAATGTAAGCAAAAGATTAAAATGTTGAGTATAAAGATTTTAATGACATTAAAATATACATATATAAATACTTAATCAAGTAAAATAAATAAATAAATAAATAAATTAGTGATGTTGGTAGAAAAATATGTAAAATAAAGGAGGAGGAATAATTAATTCTTTTGGATTCTTAGAATAATTCAAATAAAAAAAAATTAATTAAATAATAATAACAAAATAAATAAAAAGGCTGAGAAGCCCAAAATTGGGGGCTGGGATTCGAACCCAAGACCCCTAGGGAAGGAAAACACTAAGCACCACTAAGTCATGACACCATAGGTGATTGGGTAAGGCAAAACGAGTATATGAATATTAATGGAAATTATGTATATATAAGGCATGAGAAAATCAAAAGGAGAAGTAGCTATGGGAACTCAAACTCGCATCGTGAGAGGAGAGGAGGGCAACACTTATGCCAACTGAGCGAGGAGCCACTGACATTAAGGAAAGGCGCTAAAAATTATATGTACTATGTTAGTTTGGATAGGAAAATAAAAGCAGTTAAACCAAAAACACTGGGGAAGGACTCGAGCCCAAGACCTAGCACAAGGGTCCAGTGTCTTAACCACCGGACTATGGTGCTTCCAATGATATAAACCCATAATTCCTTTTCTTTAAACCTTAATTAATAGGAATGAAAGGTAACAATTATGCCATGTTGCTAGCATAGGCATCTCCTTCATCTTAAGCCCCATCCCTGTTGCGTCTACAATCCTCTATATTGTCGCCTTCATCGAGCAACCTTCCTCTACTTTGTACCACAACAATTTTTACTATCAACCAGGAGCAAGGAGCTTGAGGGTTTTATATAGCTTCCAGCCTCTCATGTGTAGAAAATTTTGTCTTCTTCTCCAATAGAAGTGAAACCAGAATTTGACCCTCCACACCTCACACCGAACTACTAGAAGGAAAAGAGAATCAATTAGAACGTGTCGCCACTCGCTTGAGTTGTAGGTTTCGTTGGAGAAACGCCCAAAGGTAGGAGGGGTCAACATCCAACTTGTTAACATATTATTCGGTTTGTTTTGGCTAATTTTAATGTTTGAATTCTTTTCCTTGAGCTCAAACCTATGAGTTTCAGAGTTAGTATTTGTAATTCCTGTTAAAGGCAATCAAATTCATGATTCTAGGCCTTATTGACTCAAGCCTCTGTGTATTCAAGTTTTCAAATTCGAAAGTCTGTTGTTTAGACCTTTGTATGTTCAATTTCAATTTTGTAACGTGGTAAATATGTTTCTGTAAAAATTTGAATGTTAACTAACGATTGTTTGATGCCACGAAGTAGAATCTAATGAAAAATTGGTTGAAATCGGGTTATGGGAATGAGTGGAGAACTTGGGGTTTTAGTGGAGGGAATTAATCACTTTGAAAGATTCCTTGAATCAGAAAGAAAGAAAAAAAAAAGAAGGGGCATAATCAGAAGAAGAGTAAAGAAGGGGAGAAGGAGAAATTGGAGGTTGATAGAAAAACAAGATAATAAGGAAGGAGCCTCTAATGGGTAGAGAAGAAGGAAACAAAGAGTAAGAGAGGAAAGGAGAGGGAGAGAAGGAATATATATATATATATAATAAAATAAAATTAATTAACAGAGTTGAATATTCTATGCAATTCTACAACCTTCTTTAGTCTCTATTTTGGTATATACCTTGTTCTAATTGATTCATATCAGGGTTTACCTTAATCATAAACAAAAAATGAATGTAATAGGAAATAAAAGTAATTTGACGTCTGATCCTTAGCATTATTGGAATAACATCCTTAATTGGGCAAGGAATTGGTGAGAAAAGAAGTTTTGCACTTGGAGCATATAAGTGGATAAATAAACAATGAAGTACTATTTCATTGTACGATTCCCATCCAATTGTTACATTGATAATCTAGGTTTTTGTATTTTTATGCAACTTAGCATGATATGTGAAAACAATAGTATAGGAGGAACATTGTGTACATTCAAATGCAAATTGTTTCTACAAGCTACTGATATATTGGTGGTATTTGGGTGTTTTAAAGATTTGAGACACATTCTTTCACACCTTTTTCTTCTTAGCGGCTAACACGCATTTCTTCGGTTCATTGGCTATTAAAGCTACTCCTAAACACAATTTTTTTTTACAGAGAAAGAGAGAAATGGGGAAAAGGAAATAGTGATGAAAGCTAAAAGTGAATAATTATAAATGGGTAATCTAGAAAATATTTTGATTTCTAATAAGAAAGTATTTGTTTAAATGAAAGTAAATGAATATATAGTTAGGAATGATTATTAAGATAAATAAGAGATGGTATAAAGATTAGTGATGTTTTATTTTGAATTTTATTGTTAATGATTATAATTCTAGTGTTGATGGTGAAAATTGATTATCCATCTCAATTAAGTAACAATTACACAGATATGCAGAAAAGTAATAATATAAAGTAAGTAATTGAAATTGATTAGTTTCATCTCAACATTAGTCATTATATGTCACCAATTTATTTTGATGGTCACTTAGAGTAAACATAGGACATAATATGTAGATTTGGATCCAGTATGAACAATGACCGCTTTTAGCTTGATAACCCCACCAAATAAATGTATGACAATGTTTGAGTGATTAATAGAATAATAAATCAATAGAAAAGGAAATTTTAGTAAAACTAATAACAGTTAAACCAAATACTAGATGTACCATAATAACATTAACAATGTTAATGACAACAGAATCTAATAAATAGAGAATTGTCGATGTTAGAAAATAAATAAAGCCTTTACATTCTAATTTATCTATTTAGTCATTGTTTTCTCTTACTACATTCATAATCCTTTTTATCATTGCTATCATTACTGATTGTAAGGCATAAAATTAAGAATTAAATTGTTAAAACTAAGTGACTTGCCTCTGTTATTAGAAGAGAGGGAAATTATACATTTGAAACATGTTCTGCAAAAGAACATGGTTAAGTGCACTTGAGAGACAAAATTTTAATAGGAGTAATAGGATGGGAAAATGTAAGAAAATCCTAGTGGCGACGAGTCACGATATGGTTTATAATTTTCGTGTGTTATACCCTATAAGAAAGCTTGAACTTTAAAGAAAGGCAAGAGCCTGATTCTATACAGAGACTACTTGATAGTTTGAAATGTTGTTGAATGGCAAGGACAAGTTGCACCCTATTTCATATGTTATGTTAGTACCTAAATAGGGTCTCGATCGCAAAAAGGGGGACATAGTTGATGAATAATAAGACAAAATTCACGTGTGAGAATTAAAACTGGAGTATTGCATAGGTTGAAAGACCAAAAACATAATTAATAATAATAATATTATTGATATAATAATATATAATGTTGCATGCAATAGTAACTATTAATTACTCATTTTTAATTGAAAATATCAATATATTAATTACTAATGACTCCTTCAATATAATAAATTTTGCTTTCTTATTTATGAAATGTATTAACTTCTTATAATATATAATATCTCTCTTTCTACAAAAAAAAAAAACTACATTGCCATTAACATGGCCAAATCATGACCACCACTACTAATAACTAACACTATCATTGTCTCCTCCATTACTATTACCACCACACATCTTATGATACTACCATTATTGTCATATCCACCACTACTATTGTCACGATTGTCATTATGACATTCCTAATTTTGAATAATAGGAATATGAATGTATTAATTTTTAAGAATACCTATAGATATACTTAATTATATTGTCCTTTTAATAAAATCCTACTAAAATAAGACAATAAAACCTAAATAAGACATTAAGGCACAAGATAGATTAGAGGCCCACCAACCTATACACATACTGACAACTATAAGAGCAGAGATAAAAAAGAGAAAGAAGGAAGAAACAAAAAAGAAAAATAAAAGAAGAGATGGGACTTTAGAGGTTCCCAATGGCTAAAGCTTATCCCTACATGTTATCTCGAGGTGAGTGCATCCTATTCATCTTCTTTCCCTCTTTAAATTTGAATTATGTTATTGGATTTTGGAATTTTGGGTTTTGAACCCTAACTAGGGAAATTTAGGGAATATCATTAGATTGCATGATTTTGATTTTGGTTTGGTGTATAAATGCTTAAGGAATCATTTATGATGTTTTGAACTAGTTGGATAGTCATTAGTGGCCTTAAGGAAAAAGCTTTTGGAAAAATCACCATATGCAAAATCATGACTCTAGCTTAACCGAGAATAAGTTCTAACTTAAGCAAGAACACTTTCAGGTAGTAGGTTTGGAAGTCTAGTTTAAGCGAGAACACTTCTAGAAAACAAGTATTAGAGTTTAACTTAAGTAAGAAGTAATTCTAGCTTAAGTGAGGAGTGATTTTACTTAAGCAAGAGTGTTTCTAGATAGCAAATATGAGAGTTAGCTTAAGTGAGGAGTAGTTCTAGCTGAAGCGAGAACCCCTTCTAAATTAAGCGAGAATAAGTCTAGAGAACTAATCTAAGACCCTTTAGAAATAGTTATTGGATACTGTTGAACGTTATGTTGTTTAATTGATTTCTCATGCTTGTTTCCCTTGCATAATCAATGTTGTTGATGTGTTGTGTTGCATTGTTTGGTGGTTATTATTCATATAGCTATAGTAATTGTTTTCATATGATTATTCCACTTGCTTGGGATTATATATGTAAAAATGATGGACCTTATGTAAAAAGATACTTAAGACACTTAAGATTAAAAGGTGTCTCCATAGTAACAAAATAACCTATTTAGGTATGGTCATGTCAAAATTTAGAAAGGTATATAAATATGAGGCTAAGTAAAAAGGACATCTTTTAATAACAAAATTTAAGTGATAAATACTAGCAAGGTTAATACAAATTAAGTGAAAAATAGAAAATGTATAATGAAATGTATGAGGTGAATGTTTATATGTGACATGTGTGAAGACCATATAGAGTACATGATAGTATATAGGCTTGGTAGATGAGGTAGTTAAGCTAAGTTAGGTTAATTCAAATTAAGGGAATCTTTGTGCTTAGTGAGGACATAGTTGAAAATGTGTTACCCTTTGGGTAAGTGACAATATCAGTCTTAAAGAAAGTTATGTAAGTCTTGAAAGGACAAGTTAAGAGAAAGCATAAAGAAAATAAAGTAAGACCTCACTTAGTATCATACAGAGGTTATTAATATAGAAAAGCTAAAGGAAAAGTATAGAGTAAAAAAGTTAGCAAAAGTAATAGAGAAGGGTGAAGTTCTCACCTAAGAGAAGAAATGACAAATGTTTAATGAGGAACTAGATAGGTCAAAGACCATGGTGCCAAAACCATAAAGAGTAGAAGGATTCAAAGTCAAGTATAGTTTTGAGGATGAGTAGTGAAGAGTTATAAGTTTTAGATCAATGAGAGGAAATACCATAAGAGAGAGGAAAAGTTATAGGATAGAAAAGTTAGCTTAACTCTACATAAAAATGTTTGAGTTAGTTATCTTTTGGTGTGCAAGAGTTTGTGTTTAATTTTTATGTATCTTTCATTATGTGATGTGTGACACCTAGTGTTAGGAGTTTGTAATACATTTTATAATACATTTATGTTTTATTTTCACTTGATCTCTAATGTATTTATATTCAAAGTTTTCATGTCCTAGAAATATAGGTACAAGTTAAGGTACATCTCCTAAGGTGTTATAGTTGTCATCTCCATCATTGTTGTAACCACCACCAAACCAAAACCATAATTATTTATTAGATTCACTTCTTATTATATCTATCTTTCATACATATATATATGTGTGTGTATTTGGTTTTTGTAGAAAGAGAGATATCACAGGAAGTGAATCTTTTAAATAAATAATAAGAAATAATTATTATTATGAAAGACTAATTAGTAATTAGTATATTATCTTTTCGTTAAAAATGAGTAATTAAAATGAGTAGATTGGAAGTTTTTGAGATTGACTTTTAGGGAGTTTGACTTCCTTCAAGAAACCATCAAGTTAATCATAAGCTATATTACTTAAACCTCTCTTGCTCTTAAGTGGAACAATGAAGTTCTTGATAACTTTAATTCTACTAGAGAATTGAGACGAAATGTCTCCCATCCATTTTGTTCTATGCACAGAAAAACTAACTTTTCTTATTTAGGAAAACGTGCAAGCTAATCTTTGGAAACCTATTTGTGTTTCCATATAAAGATCTTAGGCATCTCATTTATTTTTTGTTGATGATTGCTTCCTATTTGTCAAAGCATCATATTCTTAAGCTTATATTGTGAAACAAGGCTTAGATTCTTTTATAAGGCCTCTAGTTGTAAATTGATTTGCAAAAAATCTTAGTTTTTGGTCTCCAAAAATGTGTTAAAGGTGGATATAACCAAAATTTCTTTTAGGGTTTAATTATAAATTGATAAATATTTTAGGTTTTTCTATTTTTACAATAAGAGTTAAAATTTATTTTAGATAAAATTCAAGGAAGACTAACAAGGTGGAAAACCAATATTCTTAATAGAGCTAGTCAAATAACTTTGGCTAAGTCTATTATTTTTTCTATCCTTACTAATTTTATGTAGAATAACTAGCTTCTTAAACGAATTTGTGATGATATTGACTTTTTTGTCAGGGAATTTATTTTAGGCAAACCATCATCTCACTAGGTTAAATGATCCACCATAACTAAACTAAGTAATAAGGGCAACCTTGGTGTTAGAAAGACAATGAAGTCTAGTATTTTTCTTTTGGGCAAACATGTGTGGACTTTGGTTCAAAATGAGAATTGATTTTAGATGTTTATTCTAAAAAATAAGCTCCTAAAGTGTAATTGTATCCTTCAAACTATGGTTAATAAAGAATATTCTTATGCATGGTTATCCATTATAAAAGTTGCTTAACGTCTTAAAAAAGGTATTGTCATTGGAATGGACTAAGGGGATGTCTCCATTGGTATAACAAATGGGTTCATCAAGGTTATGTATATACCATGTTGGACTATGTTCACATTTAAGATACCTAGTTGTTGGTTCGAGATGCATATAGAAATAGCTCTTAGAATTTTAATATGTTGTCCACCATTATCCCTTAAGATATAAAAGTTCATATTTCTAACACCTTTGTGAATGAAGCTCTTGATGATGATATTATTTGGGCTCTATCTTCTTCTGGCCATTTTTTGGTCAATTTTGCCTATAAGTGACTTCTTGTTAGTTTCTTCTATAAGTGGCTTCTTCTTGACTCTTTTTTATTAAGATATCTATAAGAGAACTTGGTCATGGCTTTGGTCATTCCCTAGTCTAGAAATATCAAACTTTTTCTTTGTCTAGCCTATCATAACAACCTATCCACTAATGAGTTTCGTTATTCATGCTACACTTGTTTTGATGTTTCTTGTTACAAGTGTGCTCTAGTTGTAGAGACACTTCTTTACCTCCTTTGGGATTGCACAAAAGTCCAACAACTTTGGAATGTTTTGGGTTAGGAGAAAGATTCCAACTTCAGCATGCTTGATGACTTAGAGTGGATTTAGTGCAATTACATTGAAAAAATTGATACTTTTATCATTAGTTGTTAGTTCATTTGACATTCTAGAAATAAGAAGATATTCAACCACAAAGCCTGGTCCATTTGGTTCATGATCAATTAGGTTAATCTTTTTTCATGATATCATTATTCTCACATCCTCTCCTTCTCAAAGTGTTCATCATCATGTCAATGTTTGCTAGTTTCCTACTTTGGAAGACTTTGTTAAGCTCAACATTGTCAATAATTCATTCAGGAATCCATGACTCTTTGAATTTTGGGAAATTATCTCTAATGATTGTAAATTTTTAGCTATTATGAATCTTGTCCAACTTGAATGTTAAGTTGTTCACAATTTATAAAGGTTTATAAATGATTTAGGATAAAGGTTTTACAAAAAATCATTTATGAGTGGAATATTCAACAACCTCTTAATCTTATTATGAAAAATGATCTTAATCATCATCCCCATCAAGCAATAGTTAGCAAGATTTGTGAACTTGTTCAAGAGGGTTGGTAATTAAATTTTCAACTGTGTTGCAAAAGAAACAAATATGCTATTCTGCTTGCAAAGTAGGAGTCTCTTCTTAACATCAACTTTTTATTTGAAATTCTTGCCCAACATCTATTCACGTTGTTTGTGATACCTTCTTTTTCTAATTTTATATTCCCATGCATAAAAAAATATAATTATAATTGTTCTTTTTTTATGGAAATGTAGTTGTAATTGTTGATTCGAGAATGAACAAGTAAAATAATAATTGTTAAATGTATTGTATTATAATCTCATCTATTAATTTTCTAATTTATACTTGTAATTATACTTGATTATATTTAAAATGTATTCTCTCACTTTAACAGATTCATTTTTTTTAACAAAAATATTGTTATGCAAAAAAAACTTGTCTTAAACAGAAAAACGAATTTGACAAAAACGAAACTGTTGCAACTAAAAATTAATTCAAAAGACCAAACTACGAAAAAAAAAAAAAAACTAATATGTAAATTATAAAAGAATATATTTTCATTTTATAAAAGAGGAACGCTTGTCCCAAATGCCGTTTTTGCCTCTGCTGTGGGTTCCTTCTCGGTTCTTAGATCTCACTCAGGTCCCTCGCCGGAGCCATAGTTCTTGATTCCCCCATCACTGTGATTCGTCTCCCCAATCTTCTCCTCTTCTCTTCGAGGTTGTTTCTTCTTCTGCTTCAAACCTTTTCACATATTTTAATTCTTGTTTTTCCTACTAATCAATAATATCTATTCAAAATCTGCTCCTTTTTCTTCATACCCATTATCGCTTGTGCCCCTTTTCTCTCTCTTTGGGGTTTAAAGTTTGAAAATTTTCCCTCTGTTGCATACTGGGGCTTTTCAAATTCACTTGCAACTTCGAATTTCATTGCCCTTTTTTCATGTGGATTTTGAATCTACGATTATTTTGGTGTGTATTTGCGTTGCTGATAGTGTTTCAAATAATTAATAAATGAAAATTTCTGTTCAAATAGTTAATATATTAAATTAGGTAATGGGGTCTTATCTGTCATTATTGCGAAGTATTTTCTTTCTTTCTTTCAACCTTTTGATGCATTTGTTTATTGGTAATGATTTATTAATTGTTGGTTTTTATGTATTGTGGTGTGGCAATCTGTGTCTGAAATGGATCTCGCGTAGTATTTGGGAATAGTTGGTTTTCGTGTGAAGAGGGTTTACCTAGCTGTGTATTATGTTATGCTGATGTTGATTTTATGTGCACATTGAAGATTTTTTTGCTGATGAGTTTTGTGTCTTTTTTTTGTGGTGGCAGTGAGAATGTATAATAATGTTGGATCCCAACCCGGGTTGCAGCAGCCTCAAACAAGTTTGCCTCCAAATCCTTTTGGGAATGCATTTAATGTTGCTGGTTCAGGACTCATTCGAGGTGGATTGGGTGCGTATGGAGGGAAAATATTAGGATCGAGCTCTGAGTACGTCCAAAGCAATGTAATACTTACTGGCATTGTAGAATCTTTGCCCAATGATTTAATTTTCCATATGGTTCATGATATTCCTGAAGCTTTGGTTTTTAACTATGCTGTATGGTGTCATGTGATCCATGTAGTCAACCTCACTTAGTAAGCTAACTTTGTTGTTATTGTTGTATGGTCCATGAGATAGATCTTCTAATGTTTCTCTAACTTGTTATTTGAGTAGATACTCAAATTGGTTGCTCAATGATACACGAGACATCAAGTTGTTCGTCCAAATGTGTTGTGCATCAATTTTGTACTTCATAGTTCATAGCATAAAAATAACATTTAGGGTTTAAATTGATGTCCAAAGATACATTGAATGATGATTATATTGATGTACATATAAATATGAAGTCCTATATTGATTTCCAAAATCTTTGGAAGACCAACTTGTCTTTTGTATCTTTGTAGTATCAGTTTGAGTATGAAGTTGTTAAATTTTCATATGGACTTTGAAGTTCAAATTGTTTTGTTTTCCCTGTCTTTCTCATGCTTAAAATGTATATCAAAGATCATTCAGCAAAAAAGTAGAATAACCTCTCAAACAAATTCAATCCCTATTTCTCAGCTGTTGGTATTATCATCTTAGCAATACTTATCTGTTGATTTTCAGAAACTATTGCTGTGTGCACAACTTCGTACTTTGGTGTTTGGAGTTCCCTTTTAATCTTTTGAAGAAAATTTGAAAATGTTCCATGGTTTACCTATAAAATCTAGTTCTTAAATGGCATGTGTTCTCACCTTCAATCGTGACTATATATCAATCAATTTAGTCTTGAATGATTATAGAGGGGGATGGGGTACACTAATGTAGCTGAGAAATGTCATTTATTAGCTTAATGGACCTTGATTTGCTGCTATCTATGTTAATACAAGGTTTTCATTTTTAAATTAATCTTCTCTATTTAATAACAGATAAGTCGGTATTTCTCTGATCCCCAATACTACTTTCAAGTGAATGACCAGTATGTTAAGAACAAATTGAAGGTAGTTTTGTTGCCATTCCTGCACAGGGTAAGCAGTAATGTTACAATTTTCTGCTTTCTCCTTAAATTTTCATTTGATTATCTTATTTTATCTTCAAGCTGTTTATCTTTTCTTTTCTGGTTCAGGGTCATTGGACTAGAATTACTGAGCCAGTGGGGGGGAGGCTATCCTACAAGCCACCAATTTATGACATAAACGCACCAGATCTGTACATTCCGTTAATGGCATTCGGTACCTATGTCATTCTTGCTGGCCTCTCACTGGGTCTTCACGGAAAGTAAGTATTTCCCTTTTTCCTCTACCTCAATGCAATAGTATAGCACTGACATGTGTTCTAGTTATTCTTCTCGAATTTATAGTTAGAAATATTGCTCCTTACTGTCCTATTCATATTTGTACTCTTGAACAGCCACAAATTTTTCAACTACATTTTCAACTATATTTTAAAGGAATACGTATAAATCTGTTTTCCTCCTTCTAATATCTCAAGTTTGTGCTGTGAGTTTTAAGTGGTCTGTGATGAAGTGTTGGAAAATCATTATGTGAAGAGGATTTGTATGATGTAAGTGTCATGGGGAGGGACTACAAATTGCTACCTGCCTGGTGCAATAAAATGCATGGTACACTATTAGCAGTATTGAATGTTGGCAACTTTGTTGCAATAAGTTTTGGAATCGGTTGTATTTTTGTGTATTTCTGCTCCGATTTCTTTCTTTCTTTTTAGATTTTCCACCAGATGCAAAAAAAAATTTCAGTTTTAATTTTTTTGAAAAATGTTTTTATGTTGTATTTCCAACTGAAAAGCAAGGTTATCAATGGTAGATGGCAGAAGGCCAGAATACTGCCATATAAACATGCAGTGTGGCATATGGTGTTGGCATAGTGGGTCTCCCTTCACAAATTGCCTATGGTGGAGGGATCGAAAAACGCATGTTATAGCATTATGGCAGCACTATAACAGTTATTTAACATCATTGTGAAAAGCTGTAACTGAGAACTTATTGGAAGCCAGTGAAGTGTAGAACTTCTTAGATGTTACGAAGATTGTTAATTATATTCTCATTGTGGTTGTTATTTTGAAATTTTCAGTTTGGATTTTAGCAAGTTACACTTAAAATTTTGTTCAGTTCATTTTACTCATTTTGATATATCTCCACCCCCTTGGTTTGTCATGGACCATGATTTATTAAAGATGATATATTTATCTCCAGGTTTAGTCCAGAAGCTTTGAACTTATTATTCATCAAGGGATTGCTTGGTTGGGTTATGCAAGCCGCACTACTTAAGGTGACACTGCTTTCATTGGGCAGTGGAGAAGCACCCCTGCTGGACATTATTGCGTATGCTGGGTATACTTTCACTGGCATATGTTTGGCTGTTCTTGGAAGAATAATATTGGGCTACTCCTACTACTTTTTGATGCCATGGACCTGTTTATGCATGGGAATCTTCTTGGTGAAAACAATGAAGAGAGTCCTTTTTGCAGAGGTCAGGAGTTATGACTCAAGCAAACATCACTATCTCTTGCTCTTTATTGCTTTGGTTCAGTTCCCATTGTTCACATGGCTGGGCAACATTACTATCAATTGGCTTTTATAGAGTGATAGTTTTACACTGTAATAGAAGCGATTCTTAGTGAAATTTTTTGTTTGTTGATGTTGGAGCATTGTAATATATGGACGTTTTATTTCCCCATTGTTTTTTCCTGTTGGTTAGATTTCAGAAATGCAATATGAAAGGCCTTACTCACATATGTGCTTATTTTTCCTGATACATGAGAATTGAAACTATTCTTGTATAAAAATATGTATACCACTGAAAACAATGTGAAATTGGACTTTTGTAGTTGCATCTGTATGCCTTAATTACTTTGGATTTGGTATCTCTTACCCAATATCATACATTTTTCTGTTTGCCTTGTCTTGTAATCTTTGTTCTGCCAGTGTTAAATGTAGGACATGATTTCTGCTGTTTAGTTCCAAAACTCATTAGAATTGGATCCAGAGAATTGATTTTTTGCAATGATATAGTAGGGCTTTAATCCTGGGAAAGCAAGTCACTCCTAATAAAGAAAAGAATAAGTCTAGTTCCATACCACTTACACATGCATTACTCGTGCTTGTATTGGGTTGGGGAACGATTGTTATATTTTGTGTGCATGTAGGTTCAGCTTCTGACCAATGGAAAACTACCCTTTTCATAGTGCTAGTTATGTGTATACGAAGTGGAGTGCAACTAGACTCTACTTAGCAATATATTGGCATATTTGCACCAAATTAGCAGTCCTGCAGTCTTTTATTTACTTAGGGGTGCTTTCTAGGTGGATCATATCTTAAATAGAATGTCAACAACAAAAAATGTAAAAAGAGGAGCAATAATCTGGCACAAGTTTATAGTAAAAAAATTAACAAGCACAAATTTCTGTTGAGGGTGTGAGCACCCCAAATCTACAACACTTGATTTAGATAGCAAATTTGAAGTTATATGGTTAAGAAATTCTAAATGCACGCCATAAGTTAAAACACAAATCATGAATATGCTCAAATTTTTGTGCTTCAGCAACTTTCAGGCACAATGTGTTCCATCATCATCTACCTTTCAGTGTGAATTTTCATTCTTAATTTATTTAAGATCTCTTAAGCCCTGAAATCATTTATCTTCATAGAGACAAAGGGAAGTTCTGAGGTGCCTGGTTCCATGACAAGCCTCCAACTTAGGACATTCTGTAATGGTTATGTCATGGCAGGATGGCAGTTCAAAATGGTAAGTGCTTGAACAGAAACATCCAAGGCTTGGAAGGCGATAAAGGGTTAACCATTTCAATGCAGGGAATGTGATCTTCACCTTGTTTGGTTCTTCATATGGTTTCTCCTCCTCTCTACTGATGATCTCCTCTATCATCTCACATTCATGTACAGAAAGCTCTTGGAGTTGTGAAAGACTTCTGGCCATGGATGGAGAAAGCACGCTTTTCAAACTATTGCAGTGCCTAATCTTGAGCTTTTTAAGGTTCATAAAACCCAAGATTCCACCATGATTTTTCCATATATGCATCAGTTTAGGAAGATCATACAGATTCATTTCTTGCAGATCATAATTGTATGGTGTTTTGGTATACTCTTCATCTCCGTTTTTATCTACTCCCTCTGCTTCAAATATCTCAACTAGTGAACCACAATCATGTACCTTGAGTTGTTTTAGGTGCTGAAACCTATGCAGCATGTTGGATGGAATGCAATTCAACAAGTTTTCACTACCTTCAACAACCAGCTCTGTATCACTTCTTAAGTAAGGAAGCAGGTGTTGATCGTGTTCAATGCACGTGATTGTGTCTAATGTATGTGGTGCAACCTGCAACATAAATGCTTATTGTTAACAGAAACTCAACCAATGCTCCATTTTATAAAGTTTATTTTTGGGGCTTAGTAGTTATGAAAGAAAAGAAAAATTTAATAGTTAATTCTATTAATTATCATATATTATCCTTTTCTTATTATTAATCACATCTTTGATGTGATTACATATGGTGAATGCATGTACCTTCAAACTCTCGTTAGCATAATAGATGGTCATATTAAGGTCTCCCATTATGTCAACATACTCATATGAACCTTTATATATATGGAGAAGTTTTGCTGTGGTTACAGATCCATAGCAAAAGGTAGTCATCTTGGGACATTTTTCAATTATCATTTCTTCACATGATGGTAGATCGATATTGAAAGTTCCTGAGCAGAAACATTTGAGGTTGGGGATATAACGAAGCTCCAGCTTGTTCAGAAGTGGAAATACAATCGTAGCATTATTTGATCCTTCTGTTTCCACATCTTCCTTAGTAGTTATTTCTTCCATAATGTGGCAACTATACACTCGTAAGTGCCTAAGTTGGACTAGGCTTCTGGCTATTAATGGAGAGAACAAACCACACAAGTTGCCACAGTGTTCCACTTTTAGTATTCTTAGCTTCTGGAATCCCAGAACTTCACCATAGTTTTTCCATATGTGGATCAATTTTGGTAGAGAATACAAATTCATTACTTCTAGCTTGTAGTGTATCATGGCATGTACTTTACTTACATCTACTCCATGTGATTCAAACACCTCAACCAGTGAACCACAATTTTTTATTGTGAGTTCCTTTAGATTTTGAAATATGTGCATCACATTGGAGGGAATAAGATTTAGCAGCTTTTGAAAACCTTCAACAGTCATGTGTTTTTCTTCGGTGAAGTATCTTTGTGTGCATTGATCTTGCTTGATCCATCCAAGTGTCTCTGATGTTTGAAAAGCCAACTGAAAATTACAAATTCACGAGTAAATGAAACAATGCATCATGGTTAAAAATTAAAAAAGATAATTGACCAATTAATAAATTTAGTGTGAAGGGTTTACAGAGATTATATCATGTGAATATATAATATATAATGTGTAATTCTTATTTGTGAATTTATAATATGCATGCGCCATACATATAATAAAGGGACTAAATGTAAAGAGAAACTTTATTCTTACAATTTTTTCCTACAATTTCTTTTACAACTTTGAGAAATAGGAAGAAAGAAATGTGTAATAAGATGGATAGAGTGATAAAGAGAAAAAATGAAGTATAAAAAGTGTTATAATAAGTATTTTTAGACATAATATAACTCAAAGTAAAATGATGTAACTAGACAAATTTTGTTGTGTGTGTACATTAAAAGATGTGTTTTGCATGTACACTAAAACCTCCACATTTTGTATATCATGGGTAAGGGTTAAAAATTAATCCATTTATCTGTAATCCAATCAATCATCCATACTTAAATTCAATTCGACCATTTTGATAAACAAAAGCAAATGGATCGGATGGATTGAGTTATAAGATTGGTTTAAGATATAAGTTAGTTCTTTTAATGTAGTAAAGAATGATATTATACGCACACAAACACACAAATAGATAGGGATTGAGGATGTTACATACAAGTCCTTTGCATAGTGGTACAGTAGCATTCAGATCTCCCATCCATATGTTCTTGGTGATATTTCCAATTTCCATGGTGACTCTATCCAACTTTGGAGTGTATGAAGGCCCACAAGAGAATGTCTCCATGACGTGGCAATTTTTCATGAATACTTCATGCAATGATGGAAAATCAAAGTCATAAGAAGCAAGGCAGAAGGCCTTCAGTTTTGGTAGGTTGACAAGTTTTAGACGTTGCAAGCTGCGGAACACAATCTTAATCACATTCCCTTGTGTTTCTTTTGTAGACACTATTTCCTCTATGTCCCTACAGCCACATATATCCAGCTCTAGCAAACGCACAAAGCTGGCAGATGTTGAAGGAGAAAACAAACAACTAACTTTGTTGCAGCCACTTATTGCTAGATATGTTAGATTGGGGAAAATGAAGCCTTTTATTAGTGGGTCAAGTCTCATAATTCTTCTATCTTCAGTACTTGTTCCCTGCTATAAAGGATAAAAAGTGAAATCAAAATGTAAGTGGATCAAGTCTCATAATTTTGATAGAGCCCGTTTCTGCCAGATATGTTGGATTAGTAATATTGCATATATTGAGGTTTACATAAAAAGAATTTGATACTAGAAAAATTGTCTTAATTTAATTTTAGTTTTTTAAAAAATAAATTCATATTTTTTATCTTCGAAGTTTTAAAATATCAGAATTTATTTATTTTTAATTATTTTAAGATTTTTTTTATTAAACTGTCATTAAACTAATTTATAATAACCAAATGAAATTTACATGTCTTATAGTTAAAATAGTACTCATAGTTAAAATAATAATTGGCTAGATAAAAATTTAACAATAACTCTTAATAAAGTTTAAAAAATCATTAAATTTTGATATTTTAAAAATTTTAAAAATAAAAAGCATAACTTTTTTATGAGAATAAAATTAAGACAATTTTTTAAGAATCAAAATCATATTTAACTAAAAAATATAAAATAATTATATATTCAGTACCTTTTACTTAAATTATATATAATTTGGGTTACTTAATTTTTTTTCCAGTCAATTAAATTCTTTTATTTTTAAAATTAGTCTCACCACTGATTTTGTTTTTCTGCTCATAATCAGGATAGCAAATAGTTTGAATAGAATGCTATAATATCTATTTTCATATACATCTTTGGAAGAATAAAAAGCACCTAAATAATAACTTTAGTGTCTATCTTTGTATTTCATGAGTAGCTATGGTTAAACAGAAACACTATTTTATATCATAATTACTATAAAAAAAAACAAAAATATTTAATTAAATTCAAATCTAACATAAGAAACTTATGTAATAACTGATTTGAAAACTTATAAGTTAATAGTTGTACGTTCCAACTTCCAAGGTATGTCAAACAAAATCAATCTATATATATATATATATATATATATTAACGATTAATGAAGATAAGATCACACAAATAGTTTTTTTATTATCTAGTAATTTGAGTAATAATATTTTTCATATAGTGACTTGTGTAACATTAATTAAAATAAGACAATTTAGTGATTTATGTAATGTTAGTAATTTATTTTAATGTTATTAGAGAAATAATGCGGATTGGGTAGTAAGAGACCTATACCCACATCTACCCAACACATTTTGTGGGTAAATATCTATACCAGCATCCAAATCTATTTAACGGGTAATTTCCCCTTGTGAATATTTTTGCTGATATGCATTAGGTTTAGT
Source organism: Pachyrhizus erosus (assembly GCA_026544285.1). Taxonomy (NCBI): domain Eukaryota; kingdom Viridiplantae; phylum Streptophyta; class Magnoliopsida; order Fabales; family Fabaceae; genus Pachyrhizus; species Pachyrhizus erosus. Next base: position 16,869 of record JAMLFT010000985.1, on the reverse strand, counting down.
TCCAACTATCCTCTCTAACTCAACTTTCAAATTTTCATTTTCTACTTATTTTTTTTTTACTTAAAATCTTCATAACTTAAGTTGATCAAATTGTTTTAAGTATTTTCCTACTAAATCTATTGACCAAAACATCAAATTTCACCCAACATATTTCTGTTTTTCACAATTTTCTCTCTTTTATTCCTACTTTTTCATTTTATAACATCCCTCAAAATTATCAAAACTTTCCTAAATTTTTTACTTTTAAACTTTTTAAATTATTTTATATCCCAAATTTATTATAAGTTTCTTAAAATATTTGCATAGAAATAATAACTTTGGAGATTTAAATAGAACATCATTTGATGGATGGACCAAATTTTCATAATTGTAAAAATATAAGAACTTAATTGACTCAAAAAACTCATAGTCAAAACTAAAGGGACAAACGAGTAACTAAGCCAAAGAATTCTAAGTTTGCCACAAACTCAAATGGAGTTATGCATTTTAACTATGCATAGTCATTACAGCAAAATTAATTTTAGTAGCAATACTTGTCATTAGTTAACAATGGACTACATACCTCGTGGTTTTGATAGCCATTCCCATGACAACTTTCTAAGGATGGTGGTTCTGATGCACAAGGTGAGCAGCAAAAGCTTACAACATTTGGTAGATGGCTCAGTGTAAGAGACTGTAATTGAGCAAATGAAGCAACGGAATCTATTTTCTCTTCTGTTTTACCAATAACAACTTCTAGCACTCCACAATGAGTAATGCTAATTCTCTTCAAAGATGGCCACTCTAAGGCACGTGCCTCTTGGGAGAAGGTGGCATGATCTCTAGAAGATGAAGTCTCAATCTCATGTACTTTGAGAGAATTTGATAAAGGAAGAGATATAGTTAAACTATCTTGTCCTTCTCTTTGGACTAGTTGCTTTACCACCTTACAGTTTGACATTTTTATTTCTTGCAATTTCACAAGGAGCTTTGCTATGGAATACGAGACTAGATATTTCAACTTGTGACAAGAATCTAAACTTAACAGAGTGAGGTGGTTGAATGCAGTGACATCTACAGGACTTGTAAGTACTTGTTCATTTATCAACCTCACTAGACAATTGACACTACTATCATCAGAATGCTGGTTTTGTTTAAGTAGGAATAAGACTTCCAGTGAATCCCATCCTTTTACTTGCATTTGTTCCAAAATTGGCATGGGGGATATTATTTTTGCTTTGGTATATATATTTCTGACAGAAGGGACATCTTTCTCTGTTGATGAAGCCTGCAATGCCATTTGGGATATGTTAACTACTATTTAACTAACAGATAAAATCTTATGACTTATAGCATAACAAGAGAACCTAACTCATGATTAGTTCATCATGTAAGAGAGCAACATGAATTAAATACTACACTAAGTTTCTTATTCTAGTCAACATGTGACTCAAAATACTTTCCTTTTAATAAATTTCGTTTTTATTTAAAAATGAAGTAGTAATGTCTTAGATTTGATTTTATATATTCATGAAAATGTCAACTAAAGAGTAGAATTGACATGACATAATTTTCAATGTTCCTGTTTAAATTCCATGAAACTGCGAAATTGGATTCCATGTACCAAGCTTCATTTTCTTGTTTTGATATTTGGAATGTAAAAGAAATGTGATCCAAGTGAGATAGGTCGAAAATGAAACAAAAAAATGTCAATGTAATAATTACTAATTATTTTAATATATATGTTTACACAAAGAATAAAATAAAGCTTTATATATCAATTTGATCTTTAAAATATAGGATCATTAATTTTAGTCTTTATAAATTTTTTATAATTATTTAAATATGATTTATTTTTAGTTTTTAATATGAAATAATATTAAATAATATTGTAATAACAATTTTAATACTTTAATAATTTATTACGTATTAAAAAAATTGATAAGATAATTTTATATAATTTTTTTAATAAATAGTATTTTTAAACTTCTTATTTGTTCAAAATAATAATTTAGACATTAAATTAGCGAATGAAAAATTTAAAAATATAATTTAACAAAAATAATTACAAATAACTATTTTATTAAATTCTTTAACAACGTGACAAATTATTACATTAATAAAACGTCATTATTTAAAAAATAATATAAATTAATATAAAAAATTATATAATAAAATTGAAACAAAAAAATTAAAATAAAAAATATCATATTTTTTAAAAATTAAATTGATATTTAACTCTATAATAAATTATTTTCTTCTTACCTTAGCTTTCAAGTGGGAAAATGCGTGTGGGGCGCGTCCAAGGCAACACTGAAGAAACCATGGAGAATCCCTTTTAGGAGTATTATTTTCAACATCATCTGTTGAATAACTTGATGTGACATTCTCTTGTCTTGCAATAGTTTGAGTACACGTGGCTGACGTCTTAAGCTGAGGACATCCTTCAATGCATATATATCTCATAGATGGCCACACTATTTCATAAGAATCTGGACAAATATTCACAAGGCTTGGGAGATCAATAAGTGTTAAAGATTCTAATTGACCAAACACAAGGCTTTCTACATTCTTTTCTTCTTTTTCTTTATCATCATCATCATCATCTAGTTTTACTTCCTTTTCAACAATTTTCTCCATGGACTGGCAGCTGTGTATAACCATTTTTTGAAGCTGAGTAAGTGCCCTTGCAATGTTAGGAGTGAGGACATTCCTTAAAGAATCACATTTTTTAACTTTAATTGATTTCAAATTCTGAAAGCCTTGAATGTTGCTTGGAGCATTACCCCAAATGTGTCTTAACTTACTAAGCCAAGATATCTCTATTTCTTTCAGCTGAGCAAATGAGAAAGCCAGTGATTCACAAAGAAATTGTAATTCTTGCATATCAAACACCTTCTCTAAAGAAGAGCATGCATGTAAGAAGAGTTTTTCCAACTTTGGGAACAATTGCATCAAGTTAGATTTGAAAAGAGTACCACTGGGCATAAGTTGATCAACACTTGATTTTGAACTGGACAACTGACCATCTTCAATTACTGCTTTCTCAATTGATTGATAATTCAATTCATGAATCTGCAAACAAATTATTGAATTAGACATTTGAAATTTATAAAAGTATATGTTGCCCAAGCACTTTGTTTTCCAAAATATAAGGACCAATTAATTATTTTTTTGAATGGTTGGTGAAATATTAATTTAAGTTAGATTTAATTATATTTCTAGCCGTCTAAATTTAAGATAATTTTATTTTTTTCTTCAAATTGAAAAAAAATTAGTCACAGTTTTAGACAATTCATTTTTAATCTTTAAAATACACAACATTAACATAAGTAATAAAAAGTGACGATTTAGTGCTATAAGCATTTGTCATGCGTACACTTCTGAACTCTACACGATCATTTTTTTTTATCACTTTTATTAACACCATATGTTTCTATAGATTAAAAACATGTTCTCTAAAATTATAAGAATTAGAAAAAAAATCTGTTTAATTTAGGAAATCAGAAACAAATTTGTTCCAAATTCAGACTAAAATCTATTAAGCTTCTAATTTTGTCATAAGATTACTGTTTCAATGGGTACACTGATTCCTAAAATAAGTTGTCAATATTTAATAAAGTATATATATATAAAACCTATTAAGCTAGTTTACTGGTACAAGTTTGGATAGATTATAAAGTCTTAAGTTCTAACATCATTGTTATTATTGTAAAAAAAATGAATTATATTATTTTTATAAAAATGTAATCATTTTTCATAATATACATCTCTGATTTTGGTTATGGTTATTATGATATAAACAATACATGACTATTCAAAGAATGAATTTTCAATTCACTATAAAACTTTTAAACATTTAGATACAGCATCATTAGTTGACTTTCAAAACAAAATAGAAGTTTCAATCTTTATTAGCATGTTTGGAATTACGTTTTCCAACAACATCAGCACCAAATTCATGTCAAGTAGACTAATTTAACATGAAAGCTATAGAAACATGCTTCAAAAGGATGCGGATCCATACATATGTGACGCTCGATCCACACTTTCACTATATATTATATAACATATAAATTTAGTAATTGGGTTATTACATTATTATATCAAGGATTGTTGATCATGTTTACCATGTTAACATTTTTACTTAAGTGTCATCCTTTTTCGTCAATCTAATGATTTTAAAAATAATCTTATCACAATTTACTATATAGAGAGAGATAGATATATAAATAATCAGTCTAGCTCTTCTTAATTATTAACAGTGCACATAAACCAAAAGTGATTAAATCCAATAAAAATTGTAAAAGCTAAATTAAAAAAACAAACAAAACTGATAAAATTAAAAGCCAAATTAAAACAAAAGTATTTTTATTAGATTTGATTAGATTTTAGATTTAATTAATCAAATGATCTAAACGAAACACATACATATAGTAATAATAAAAAACATATAATATATAAAAAAATTTATTCATGAAATTATCAAACAAATCATATTTATATTTATATATGTAGATATTTATGAAATCATAATACTAATATGTACTCTCTCTTATCTAAACAATGCTTATTTTTTAAGGTATGTTGATGTCAATGAGGTTTGAACCTAAATATCACGTAAATTAACCAAACATTCTATCGGTAGACCATTATAGTAAGTTGTAAACAATGCTTTATTATTCTAATAAACTTTATAAGTTTAGTATCTATGAAATAATTTGAAATTTATTTATTTTTAATTTCTTGTTCTTCTTTTACTCCAAAACACCCTCATTTAATATTTTATTATTTCATTTAGTTAGTTGAGATAATTTTGAATTAATTATGTATGCAATTATTAAATGAGAATATGGTTTGAAAAAAATAAAATACGACCAAGCCTTGATAAAGTTAACCATTAAACTATCTGGTTAATACAAAAGGATATATGTTTATATATTTTTAATACATTTTTTTATTTTGTAAATAAAGTCATATTGTTGATAATTATAATTTTAGGTTTTTCATTAATTTTGAACTGTTATTATTTTTTTGTATAATGATAAAATATTTTCTTAAAAATTAAATATAAATAGTATAAATAATGTAATAATTAAAATAAGTATTGTAGTAATACATGATGTTTTTTAAAAAATAAATAGTGTTATAATGAAGGAAATAGTAAATAAGAATTTTTATGTATTGAGAGAAAATATGAAAAAATAATAATAAACTATAAGTTATAAGTTAATAGGCAGTTTCAATTCATTTATTAAATATCTCTATTTTGATTAACAAGCTTGTAAGTTAATTAAATAAGTTATATATTAACTAAAATGACCTATCAAACAAATTGAAAAAAAAAGGAGAAACTTAGAATAATTATATTAACGTTGCTTGAAATAAGATATTACAAGCTATCATGAAAATTTTACCACTCATAAGTTTATGTATGCATGCATGTATATATATTGTCTAAATTTGATTTTTTTTTTAATTGTGAATTTCTTTTAAAGATTTTAAAACAAGATAGTCTAAATGACGTAATTGTGCAATCAACTAACAATGTACGAGTGCATGTTTAGATTTGTTAGTTTTGTGAAATGATTAAAGTAAGGTTGATATTTAAGAGTTTTTTTTTTTTTTTGTGCAATGATAATTTTATTAAATGGAATGAAGTGATGTTACTTTGGTTAACGACCTTGTGAAAATGCTTGCCTAACTTAATCATGACACTGATACATGGTTGCCTACTTATAGGCTATTTTGACCGCCTTACACGAGTTATTGTTTGTCTCTAACATCTTCTAATCCTTTCAGTTTTATGTATAATGTTCTAACACACTTATATTTACTAGCCATAGATTTTCCTATTAAAATTATCACTATAATCTTGTGTACTCTAGATATATGTAGTAACATAAGATTAGGAATAAACTATTTTAAATTCTTTTATAGTTGATTAAGAGATTTTTTAAAAATAATTATTTTATATATCTATTAAATTTTAAGAAAATAAATAATAAAACTATTTAATAACTCTTTTAAAGTTATATTTAAAGTAACTTAATTTTTCCATATATATATATAATAGAAAGCCAAAACTAATAACCTTTTTAAAATTATTCATTATTCATATTATTTATTTTTTTAAAACCTAATAAAAAAATTAAATACTCATTAGAACTATTAAATTTAAAATAAATAAATAAATAATAAAACTGAAGAATAAATTTATTATTATATATATATATATATTAGTCCCTGCATTTCTTTGTATTTTATTTTTCTAAAATTTGTAATTGTTGTTTTTAGTTTCTATAAAATGAACAAATTTTAAAAAAATATTTTTATTTTCAAAATCTGAAATTATTTTTGTATCCCTAAATTATATTTTAAAATAGATAAATAATATTTATTTTAAGAATCTAAAAATTGTTTTATAAATATCACCAGTTGATATTGTATCACAAACATTGGAATGTTATATGAGATGGACACTTGACCTTAGGTTAAACAAGCAGTTAATGACTATTACATAATAAAAAGGATAAAAAAATAAAATTTTAACTTGTTGAGAATGAAAAACAAAAAAAAAAAATTATACATACTAAAATTAAAGTTTGTGAATTTTATAAGGATTAAAAATGAATTTAGATTCACACACATAAAAAAATGAAAAAAGATTAAATAATACTAATATAATTTATACTAATTGTTATATTATTTAATAATTTTAATTATATAATTTTTAAAAATTTATTATTGGATTTAAAATTTACTTCATACCAATTATATCTATAAAATTTTATATTAATTAAATATTATTTGATACTTTATTTATATAAACCAAAATTAACGTAATATATATTTTTTAAAATATATTAAAATATAAAATGTTTGATCATTTTCTTATTCATATTTACTTTCATAAAATTTGATAAAAGATAATCTAAATAATATATAAATATAATTTAATGATTAAATTGATCAAATTTACATTATGCATAAAATTATGAAATAATATAATAATTAACATAAGTTATATCAGATTTCAGTGTACATACAAGAGAAAAGAGTAATAGTAGCAAACTTACTTGGAGCGTTGAGGAATGGCACTCATGCATAACATTGGATTTAGTAAACCCAATCAAGTTTGGTAATTCTTGTAACTTCAGTTCCACTAAATTTGAAAACTCGATCATTGACTTCTCATCATACTTACTATTGGCCGAGATGATGCATTCAATTCCATCACTTTCAGCCACATGCAAGCATTGAAGTGCAGCCAAATTAATTGTCCTTGGAAACAACGTGAAGACAGCCTTCAACTTGTTACAGTATTCTATTTTAAGTTTTGTAAGGCTTCCAAAGCATTGTGATGAAGTGATGGCATCAACATTTGCAGAGTCAACTGTTTGACTCGTGTGACTAGCCACATTAAGTATCTCTTTCAAATTATCCAAATTACGTAGAGAAAATGATAGAAGTTGAGGAAAGACACAACCATCAAATGCATCGACAACATATTCAAGATTGTTGCAAAACTCAATACTTAGATGCTTCAAAAATGGAAAACCTCGTTCACCTAATTCCAAGATGACATTTTTCAAGTTTTTGATATCAACCAAGTTGAGAATTTCAACTTTTTGAAGCAACTGTTCAATCATCACATTCCTTTTGATACAGTTGTAATATGCATTATTTAGTTTCAAAATATTTGGGTGTAAGTATCCCTTACGAACAATGCCATGAAAAATATTAGATGGATTTCCAATATAGACCCAAAATCTCACTAGATTTTTGAAGACTAAATACTTGGACAAATCTTCATCTGTCAAAATTGCAATCTCTACAACCTTTAGATGATGAGATAAAGATTGTAACTCAAAAAGAATGTGATTAGTCTCCGTTGAAGGGAGATTCCTCACTCTAAGATAGAGTTCTTCTAGCCTAGACAAGCTTGTCAAGACATTAGTGGATATTTGAATGAGATAGTTACATTCAGTTAAATCCAATAATCTTAGCAAGCTTAGTTGTCCAATTTCTTCTGGCAATTGTTTGATATTTGAGTTAGCAAAGCTAAGAATCTCTAGTTTTCTGAGTTGCTTACCAATTATAGATATGTCTTCAACATGACAATCTTCTAACCGTAGAGTGTGGATGTTGTCCAAAGCTTCGAATACACATGACATTGAATGAATGTGCATATTTTGTAGACTTAGCACCATGAGCTTATTAACACATTGGAAGAAATTCTCTGGAATCAATTCATTTCTCTTTGATGCTACTTGTAGAAGCTTAAGCTTTGCACAATTTAACACCTTAGGGTGTTCCTTTATTTCTTCAAACATAAGTGAGACTGCAGTGCTATGACACCATGTTTCTTCATCAGGTTGCTCCATTTGAGATGCACCACATTGTACCATAAAACCATTTTCTTCTTTAGATGCAATTGATATGATAACATCACGTACAACATCATGCATTTTGACACACTCTTCCACATTACTATCTAGCAACATGAAGTGTCTTTTTAGTCTATCAACAATTGTATGCATTCGATTTCTAGCTTTCCACAATGCATCAATGCCTTTAAACAAACCTAAACCCATTCCATGCCTGAGTAGAACTTCTATAGGAATGTCAAAGTCTTCTGGAAACAAGCAACAGAGGAAAAGGAAAATTTTGTCTTCCTCACTGTCTAAAAAGTTGTAACTTAACTTGATACTTGAATATACACATGCTTGCATTTCTAGAAGGGAAGTCATGGAAGATTTTTTTAATTGATCCAATGCATCCTCCCATGTATGCTTTTCTTTATTTGCTAATGCTTTTGCCATTGTAACAATGGCAATTGGCAACCCTCCACATTCATTTGCAACCTCTTTTGCTATGCGATGAATATCAAGCTTGTTTGAAAGATTATTGCATGTCATATCATGAAAAAGATCCCAGCTTTCATCTGGAGACAAGATAGAGATTATGAAATTCTTTTGACTTCCCATCTTATAGCAGACATCTTCAATTCTTGATGTGAATAAAATTTTGCAATTCTTGTGATGCTCATTGGAAGGAATCCCAATAGACTCAAAATCAAGGTCTATCCAAACATCATCAAGAACTATTAGTACATTATTAATATTTTTCAATCTTTCATATAATTGACATGCTCTTCCTTGATTAGTCTCTTTATCAAATTTCATGCCTAAAGCATCAGCAATTTGACCTTGAATCTTCCCATAGTCAAGATTTTGGGATACAACTGCCATTACAACTTCATCAAATAACCTGTCTACATCTAGAATTTTGATTATTTCTTTCACAAATGTGGTCTTTCCAACTCCACCCATCCCACATATCCCTATTCTTTTAAAATCTTCATCTTTTAATTTCTCTATAACCTCTGTCACAATTAATTTTCTACTCGGGAAGCTTTTAATAACATTTGAGAAGGTGGATCTAAGTCTTGGTGGAGGAGCAGAGTAGGATATGAATTCAAATTTCTCTTCTTTTAAGATTGTAACATCCATGGCTAATCTTTTGGCTTTTTTGCTCAATGAATAGCGTGACACCAAATATGGAGACCATTTACCAAGCCACTTATTGTTCTTCACTTGAATATCATAGAATTCTTGTACTTCATTATTGATATTTTCCACTCTATAGAGCCAATCTTCCACAAAAGATACTATTTGACGTCCATTCCTTTTGTTTTCATCCACCACCCCTTGCACTCCTTGTTTCTTACCTTCCAATGTTTTGAGTTCATTTTTAAGATATTTTATATTTCTGTTGTAGTAAACTAGATATCCAAATTGACTTGCAATTGGTGCTACTAATTGCTCCCCAAGTTTTGTCACAATTCCTGTTGCTACTGAGATAAGACATTGCATTTTGCTTTCTAGATTATTGTATTTGAATCACTGTATAATGTTATAAGGTAAGAAAAAATGACCATAATAAAGTTAGTTAGATTGCAAAAAAACAAAAACAAAAAAAAAAAAAAAGAGATATGACAAAATAAATAAAAGGAGATATTTCTTAATAATCTTTGGTACAAAGTTTGGATTTGAATTAAATGAGGCATAAGGTGAAGTAGGTCTATATTCATTGTGAGAGAAACTTGCGTTCTATAGTTCACAATTTATTCTTCCACAATTACTATAATTGTAATTTTGTATATACATATTATCTTTTTTTTTTAATTTATGCAATAGTTATCAAATTTAAAGGCATATGTGCGTATTTTATGTCATTCATTGAACTAAAGAAAATTAAGAAAAATTATTTTGTGTGATGTTTTTTTAAGAGAAAAAAGAAAGAAAGAAAGTAATTGTTCCTTTCTCTTGTTTTGATTGGAGAGAAAAATAAGAACAAAAATATAATTAATTATATAAAAAGACAGTTATATACTTTAAAATTAAATTTAAAAAATTTCATCGGTAAAGATATTATTTATATATAAAACATAAGTAAAGAATAAATTATTATTATATTCAAAATGATTATTCAAGAGCATTAATAAAGAAATGATTTTGTTAGAAAAAATGATAAAAAATTATTTTGAATGAATACAAAAAATAAGTAAAATATAAAATTTGTCCCTTTCACACAAACATAAACCATAATCTCGCTCCCAAATCTAGCATTTTGTCATCCTCCAATTCCAAGCCTATAACCATTAATTCATCCATGAACTTAGGGTTCAAAGTATAAGCAAAAAATAAGTCACAGTCTCGCACCAACAACTTGACTCTTATTTAGGATCCAAATCCATGCAGCAATTCAACAATAAAGAAAGTCAATGTCCATTATGAAATTAATCTATGCCTAAACTCATACCTAATTTCTCTCCATTTTTTAAAAGTAAAGATCATTTATAAGAAATATAAGTGGCACTCAAATCCATATATGTAAGATGAGCCAAATCAATAGACTACATTAAAAAAGAAATAATAGAAATACAAGTACTAGGATTAACATAAATTTGAGAATAAACAACATCCCTTATTTATCAAGAAACTACACGTAACACAAACTTAATATTAAACATGTGAAAGGTAAAATCATATTTTTTAAGAAAATAATTTCACTTCTAAGATCCCAAATAAACCATAAAAAATAATCTAAATCATGTCTAATGTTTTCTTTTACAAAAACTTATTTCCAAAAGATCCAAATTAAAGAAAAATATGTGATACGATTAAAGGACTTGGTACAAAAACCTCTAACCACTTAAAAGCCACATGACATGTTTTTTGCCTCAACCCCATTTTAAATAAACATTTAAAAAACCACAACCTTTAAAGGAGAAAATTAGCTTATCCTTCACAATCTATCAGATAATGCGACAAAACCAATCATATTCTTGACCACCTTATAAATTCCAACATAAACTAGAATTAATAACCTTTTATTCAGTTCCTAATTAAATTGCAATAAGATTTAATTTTTCTTTTGAGAATAGGGACATTAGCTTCTTTTATTAAACTTTATTCCCTAATCCTCTTATATAATAATACATATTTTCATTTAATTTTTTTTATCCACCATGGAGTATTTTTATACTTTATATTAATTTTTCAATCATTGTTCATCAACATTCGCAAAAGGTATCCTTATATTTTTAACCAAATCCAAACTCCTTTTAGCATACTTATAAAACTACAAGAAATAAGACTCTAATACAATTCTTAAAATTAGAGTTCAATAAAATATGTACATGATAATGTCACACTTAGATACATATAAATTGTGAAAATAAACTCCCACGTTGTGGATCAAGCTTTTGACACCTAGCTTTTATTAAAACATTAAGTTGATCTTCATAGAACAATTGAATTATTTTCTAATTGAATATGATTGTGTTGGCATTGTACCATTTGCCTTTAAGCTCTAACAAATCTACTACTAGAGAAGCATGCCACCCTAACCTTTAAATGGTATCTTCCACACCTCATAGGATGAAGAAAATTTATAAAGGAACTTGAGCACTTCCGAGCTAGCCAAAATGGGCAATCCATTATACCCATCGTAGAACTAGACAAAGGCGATGACATCAACTATCCAATACCTAAAGAATAATCATTAGCCACTAAACTCAAACCCTCAAGAGTAATTGGTTTAGGTGGAACAAAGTTTGACATGGGGTTACTTCCTTCACTTACGTACCTTGAAAAATATAATTTAGATTGCCTATTTGCCTAGTACCTTTAAAGACTCTCCACTCCACTCTCTAAGAAATCAAAACACTTTCCATAAATAACATTATTACCAGTAAAGACTCATTACTCCATCCACGAAGACTCCTTGAAACAAAACTTTCCACAACATCACTATTATCAACCACATTATCCACATAAGTAGCCTTAGCTATTGGAGGTTATACTTCAAAAATTCATCATTGCAACATTATTAAAAATGGATTTAGCACCATGATTGTTCTCCTTATTGTTTGTTCCACCATCCTTAAAAACATCTTCATAATCACCCATCACACTTCTTTTTCATTAACTTTTAAATTACCATTCTGCATATCATATTTTAATCTACTCTAATCTAATCAAAAAGTGATAACTCAAAATCAGATGATGAAGAATTGTTAAGACAAAATATTATATCCAAACAAAGAAAAAAATACTATCATTGCACACTTCCTCAATAATAAGAATATTATAAACACTTTCATAAATAGGCACCTTTACCATCACCTTGTTATTTAGGCTTTGAATAGACATCTTAATTAGAACTATTGCAACTTCTAATGTACTTTTAACTCAATACTATTATCATCAATGTTCATAAAAGTGCCTATAATGTATACTTAAAAAATAAAATAAAAATTGCCTTCTCTCCAAGCATGCGTTGGTATTCTAAAGCATTTCAACCACGTAAACTTCTCCAATGATGCAACTTTAAGATAACATTGAAAAAATTCCTAAAACTAGTCACTCAACTTGTGCATTTTTCACATAAGATCAAATCGGGAATTTTATCTTCATCTTTATCAAAAACTAAACTTCTCTCATTGGCATAATTTATATATATATAAAAAAAAAACATCCATAACAATATTCTCTTTGTAGAGAGAAAAACAGCATCCAAATTACTCACATTTCTAACTCAATCCATGGGTAATTTTTCCATATTTTGAGAGGTCAACAACATAATGGAAATGATATAAAGGATCTCCTTCAAAACGATGATTAACAAAAAATATTCATATCCCTCAACATCATAACCTTATGGAGAAATGGTTTTCTTCCCTTCATCCCCTTTAACAACATTCACAAAAGATATTTTCTTTTCCATATTTGAACTCCAAGCATTAACCATCATTTTGTTTTTGTCCAAATTTTTGAAATGAAGTTCGAAGAGCATGGTCATATTGGTACGTTCATTTGCAACCTTATGTTATTGATGATAATTTTCTTGGTATAAAACTAGGAATCTAACAAACTAAAAAAATCTCCTTCCAAAAACTTTAAGACCTCAATTGTGCCTAGGACCCTTCACCACAATGAGAAAGGCAAAGAAAAATAATTATAAATAATGTCTCTTATCGCACCCATTCTCATCTCTCCTCCCTTTGAGTCTTCTTTTCACATCATTTTCCTAGAATATCTACATTAATTTTCCCTCCAATTTTTCCATATTTGTCAACATTATCTTTGAGCTGATTGTGGTTCAATGAAAATGGCTACTTGTTTCTATGACATAAAGTGGTCTCCGATGTGAGATTCATCATGCTAGGATAGAGGAAAATGATACTGATGAAGCAAATTAAGAGAAATTAAACTCTGGTGAAGCTAGAAGAACATGTCAGAAATTTTACCTTTCTTCCCCTTACCAGCTTTCTTACCTTATAGAGTTATATTTGAAGAAAGTTGTTGGATGAGAGATATCTCAAAAAAATTATTTTTCTCTCATTTTGGTTTTACTTTCTATCAATCATGGGTCTTCCCGTTCAACTTCATTCATTTTTTTTTCTTAGCCAATCAAAGTAGAAAATCAAAATTGACATCGAACCTAAACATAACAATCTCGTTCATTAATTACTTGTTATAATTTATTTTTCTACTTTTTTATGTCAGTTAAAAGGCTAAAAGACTTGTTAGAAAAAGTTTCTCATATAATATCTAACTATATATGAAAAATAATTCTTTTTATTAAGGAGGATTTATGTGAAAAACAAGAACGAAAGATTAAAAAGAAAAAGGTTGAGTGGATTTATAACTCCACTAATATAATTACAATGGATCTAATTTTTAAGAAAATATTATTTTAATTTAATAATTTAGAAAACAAATAAAAGTTAAAAGAGGAATTTGTGAATTAATAAAATTAGAGGATAAAAATATTTTTAATGAATTATTCTCATATAATTAATCTTAATAGGTAATGAAAAAAAGATCAATAATAACTAAGTGTCAAACTTTGTAAACTTAAACATTTTCATAAATTTTTATAAATGGTAAATTCTATTAATTTAATCTTTTATTAAAAATTAATAAACTTTTGACTACTATTTATTCAATAGATTAGAAAAATAGCTGTAAAAGATTAATAATGTTTAAATCAGTTAAAACTTAAGAACACACATATGAAAGAATATGAAAAGTTATAAATAAGTAAAATAAAATTAAAATAATTTAAAACTAAAATTGTTAAAGTATATAACAATTGTAGTAAAAACAAACTTTCATATTATATATACATGATTCGAAAAGGCAATGTAGAGATATTTTTAATGATCCTTTCCCTTCTTCCTACCCTTAATTTTTATAATTTATCAAATATCTGACTAATTTCAAAATGAGTATGAAATAAACTTCATAGTTCCATACATATGATCATATGATTGACATTCAGAAATAAACCCCATTTACAAAACATTGTGAATTATGTCTCTTTCAATAAAATTTATTCCATATAAATAACTATAAATTAATCAAGCCTTAGTTAACATATTTAAAAGACCTAATAATATATCAAATAAGGTACGTGTTTTTTAGTCAATAATTGAATACTAATTTCTTTTGAGATACAAAAATTATTAATGAAAAATTTATATTTTTAATAAATTTTTATATATTGCCAAAGTTAAACTTTAAAAGACCCTAATTTTCTACCAATTGTGTTGGACGTTCTTAATATGATCTATGCTCGTTGTTTAAAGGGAAAAAAATTAAAGAAGAGAAGGAAGAAAAAGACAATGAATATGAACATAAAAATACATGTTTTAATTAATTAGCTGATATTACTTATTTTCTCTCAGGATTTATAAAAGGCTAACAGTCTCTTAAGAAATAAAGACAAAATAAGAAGTTAGAAAATGCGAAAAATTAAAAAGGAAATAAGGGAAATAGAGGAAATAGATAATAGGCAACTATAGACTATAGCTCCTAGCCTCCTATAGATTCATTCGTCAGAATCTAATCTAATAGATGAGAGAGAGAGTTAAAAGCATACCTAAGTAATCTTTTTAGTTAACGAATCCAAAACTGGTTTCCTCTTTAACCGTCGAATAATACATCTTCAATAATCTCATCATGCCGATGACACTGAAAAGTGATAACTGGCCAAAGGGGCACAAGGAAAAAATGAATAAGATCGAGAAACACAACATCAATATAAGTCATCAAAATGGGAAAAGCATTTTAAGAAGCTAAGTTACATATGATCTTTGAAATAAGCCGATTTGAATCTGATTCGCACAGAAGTTGTTGTCAACTTGGATATATACATACAATCTGTGAAGAAATATTACCCAAGAAAGAATTGAAGAATTTCCAAGAACATCATAATGTGAAGAAAAATGTTTAGAATATGATTCGATGTTTCTTACACGCTTGATGAAAACGAGTAATGTAGGGACAAATTGAATATTTAAATATATGAGGATAGTTACTTTGGGAAGAAAGTTTGGAAAAGCTATGAGCTCAAGTCATAGTTTGAAGAAACTAATTAACAACTTTAGAATGCATATCCAGTGTCTGTATCATTTTGGTTATAGACTTAATGCGTGTTTGGAACGAATTTATTTATTTGACGCAGATTCATGCTCTCTTACCAAGTCAAATGACTGAAATAATAAATAGGAGCCACTTGTTCCAATATGTTTTTCTGCAAATTAACACTTGTAAAAGAAAAAAATATATAAAATAAGCTTATCTTATAAGTCAAAATTAATTTATATTAATTAATTAACTTTTTGCGCAAGTTTTATTCGTTTAATTTTTTTAATTGTTAACGTATGTATAACTTAATTTTAATTTATTAAATTTATTTAATTTTTTTTCTTATAAATATTTATAGAAAAGTTTATCCAAATATTTAAACGTGATTTGGGAAACAAACATGTAATTGTAAAGTTCATAGTAGGTGCATTGTTTTTCTTTATTTTGTCGTACAGTTCGATTAGTAAAAGGATTAAGGAAAAGACAAAACAAGATAGATGGAAACACGAGGAAATTAATGAAAAAGACCCGGTTGACTTGGAGAATGCAAAAGAAACTTCGTTGATAACACTGTTGAAAAAACTCGCCAGATACAACGGACATATAACTTGAGCATGTGACTGATGGAATAAGGTTGGGTATATTCCTCGTATTATGTATTGTATACAGACTTTAATATACAAGTAGTTTTAGCATACTTCCATTACTCCATTTTAATTGTTTTCTTTTTTACGTTAAAAAGAAAGAATGTTTTTAATTTTTTTTTACAGAAATCAATAAAATTTATTTAATAGATAAAAAATATAATAATTTTATCAAATTAACCTTAATCTTAATTAATTTTTATTAACATAATATAAGAAAATAATAATTTCAAATATATATTAAATATATAAATAAAAAATTAATATTACGTTAAAATATTAAAATAACAATTATTTTATAG